>CM076614.1:424481-562183 GCA_038502775.1 Hippodamia convergens
ATCTAAGACCAAGAATCCTCTGAAGATGCCTACCGCAGTTGTGGGCGAAACGTTAGGTGAAATAATTCCTAATAGACCACGGCCAATAAGCCCGGAAGACTCTCTTAATGTCAATATATCCGGTCGTGAAAGCCTGAAACTATTTATTAAACGCCTCTACGGGGAGGTAGCCTACAGTTCCATTCGACGATTGGACTTGTTGAGGAAGAGAAAGGCAGACCAACTTTGCACCCTCACATTTTTGAAACGTTGTCGGGATTCGAATGTTGTGCCCAACTTCGTACGCTTTAGACGGCTTTTTCTGAGTGCTCAGGCACATAGGATATATAATCGAGCCGAGTGTGCTCTGTTAAGGGAGAGGATCCGTTATTCTCGTCAGGAACTTGTCAGTATCGATGAGGAAATCGGACAAATACAGAATGATCTAGTAGGAACCTTAACACCAACAGACTGGACTTCTGTCGATAACATAACCAGAAATCCATGGACGGGCGAATGTACACTAATACTTATACGCCTCAAAAATAAATTCTCACGGTTGCAGGAATTATCTGTTTCTTCAGTTCCGAACAGGAAGAAACTGTGTTAACTTGTCCAAGAGGAATTAACACAAGAGAGAAGAATCCATCCTTGAAAAGGGAAACAATTTCTCCATTCGAACGAAACAAATTCCTGTAGAGAATATAATAGCCAATGTTGAGGCAGCAATTCGATCCTTACTGAGGCTACGGCTGAAGAAGTGAGGACTGAAGCCTCAAGAATCATCAGGAAGGCTAAACTCCAAAAATAATATAAATTTCAGGAACACCAAGCCATAAAGAGTCTCAATGAAGATACATCCATTGTGATCCTTCCAGCTGACAAAGGAAACGCGACGGTAGTGATGGACACCTCTGACTATGATTCCAAAATGAGGGCGTTGTTAGACCCCTCAAACTACAGGAGGAAACTTAAAAGAGATCCTACCTCGTCCAGGCTCAGACAAGCAAAGGCTCTTTTAAAAGTTTTTCTCTCGATGAGGAACTAAAAAGAGGATTTGTAAGAGTGGAAGCAAGGGATCCGCGTATATACGGACTTCCGAAAATTCACAAGGATAATGTCAATGAGACCTATCGTTAGTACCATCGATTCACCAACATACGACTTAGCCAAAGTTTTAACAACTATGTTGAGACCTCATGTGGGAAACACGGACACTTTCGTCAAGGACTCTACCCAGTTTGTAGAAAAACTGCAGAACATTCAGTTGGGACCGAATGACCGACTCGTAGTTTTGATGTTGTGTCTTTGTTCACACTAGTTCCCATCAGGGAATCGCTTAACTACGTGTTGAGTTATTCCCGAATGACATAACAAAGCTCTTCGAACTTTGCCTGTCATCCAGCTATTTTCAGTGGAAAGGCGAATTTCTATGAGCAAATAGATGGCTGCGCCATGGGAAACCCTCTAAGTCCTGCAATTGCAAATTTCTTCATGGAGAAATTCGAACATGGTGCAATTGAAGCGGCAACTAAGAGACCGTCCACATGGCTACGTTATGTGGATGATACTTTTGTCGTCTGGAGTCATGGACTTGAAGAATTGGATGCTTTCCTATCCCATCTTAACAGTAGGCACCCAAATATTCAATTCACTATGGAAATTGAAAAGGATGGTGCTCTACCCTTTCTAGACGTCTTGGTTACTAGAAAGCCTAATGGAAAGCTAGGACACAGGGTTTATAGAAAACCAACCCACACTGACAGATATCTACACAAGCAGTCCAATCACCATCCTCAACAGAAACGAGGAGTTATAAAAACACTAGTAGATAGAGCCCGACGATTGTGCGAGCCGGAATTTCTGGAGGATGAACTTAAACATCTACAGCATGCATTCGTCGCTAAACGATATAATGCTAAGGAAATTCAGAGGGCAATAAGACCAAGACTTTCCACACGTGATGATAACATCACAAGTCACCCCCAATGGAAGAGCTATTTTACCATATATCCCCAAGGTCACCGATAGAATTGGTAGAATACTAAGGGCCACAATATAGAGACTGTCTATAAGCCAACTCAAAAACTTGGCCAGATGATCAGAACTACCAAAGACAAAGTCGACCCACTCTCTCAACCCGGTATTTACAGGATACCTTGTGACTGCGGCAAAGTCTACATTGGTACAACGAAGAGAAGTATCAATACGAGAATCAAGGAGCATGAACGATGCTGTCGACTCAATCAGACAGAAAAATCCGCTCTAGCGGAACATGCTCTGACAGATGGACACAATATTGTTTTCTCAAAAGGCAGAAGCTATTTCAAACATCAAAAGTTTCTATCCTAGGATGAACATGGAAGCCATTGAGATATATAAACATAAGAACAATATGAACAGAAGGGAAGAAATTCCTTTAGTACATAGCGCATGGTTGCCGGTGTTGGAAAAGACTAAAATCAAGCCAATACGAAGTGGAAGCGATGGACCAATCAACATCGCGCGCGTAAACCCACTACCTTCTACCGCCAATGATCAGGGTATAAGTGGGGCCAACGGATCGAATCCAGCATCACTTTCGGAAATTCAACGGTCGAGTTACAATCTAAGACCAAGAATCCTCTGAAGATGCCTACCGCAGTTGTGGGCGAAACGTTAGGTGAAATAATTCCTAATAGACCACGGCCAATAAGCCGGAAGACTCTCTTAATGTCAATATATCCGGTCGTGAAAGCCTGAAACTATTTATTAAACGCCTCTACGGGGAGGTAGCATACAGTTCCATTCGACGATTGGACTTGTTGAGGAAGAGAAAGGCAGACCAACTTTGCACCCTCACATTTTTGAAACGTTGTCGGGATTCGAATGTTGTGCCCAACTTCGTACGCTTTAGACGGCTTTTTCTGAGTGCTCAGGCACATAGGATATATAATCGAGCCGAGTGTGCTCTGTTAAGGGAGAGGATCCGTTATTCTCGTCAGGAACTTGTCAGTATCGATGAGGAAATCGGACAAATACAGAATGATCTAGTAGGAACCTTAACACCAACAGACTGGACTTCTGTCGATAACATAACCCAGAATGCCATGGACGGGCGAATGTACACTAATACTATACGCCTCAAAAATAAATTCTCACGGTTGCAGGAATTATCTGTTTCTTCAGTTCCGAACAGGAAGAAACTGTTGTTAACTTGTCCAAGAGGACATTAACACAAGAGGAGAAATCCATCCTTGAAAAAGGAAACAATTTCTCCATTCGAACGAAACAAATTCCTGTAGAGAATATAATAGCAATGTTGAGGCAGCAATTTCGATCCTTACCTGAGGCTACGGCTGAAGAAGTGAGGACTGAAGCATCAAGAATCATCAGGAAGGCTAAACCTCCAAAAAATAATATAAATTTCAGGGAACACCAAGCCATAAAGAGTCTCAATGAAGATACATCCATTGTGATCCTTCCAGCTGACAAAGGAAACGCGACGGTAGTGATGGGACACCTCTGACTATGATTCCAAAATGAGGGCGTTGTTAGACCCCTCAAACTACAGGAAACTTGAAAGAGATCCTACCTCGTCCAGGCTCAGACAAGCAAAGGCTCTTATAAAAGTTTCTTCTCTCGATGGGAACTTAAAAAGAGGATTTGTAAGAGTGAAGCAAGGGCTCCGCGTATATACGGACTTCCGAAAATTCACAAGGATAATGTCCCATTGAGACCTATCGTTAGTACCATCGATTCACCAACATACGACTTAGCCAAAGTTTTAACAACTATGTTGAGACCTCATGTGGGAAAACACGGACACTTTCGTCAAGGACTCTACCCAGTTTGCAGAAAAACTGCAGAACATTCAGTTGGGACCGAATGACCGACTCGTTAGTTTTGATGTTGTGTCTTTGTTCACACTAGTTCCCATCAGGGAATCGCTTAACTACGTGTCTGAGTTATTCCCGAATGACATAACAAAGCTCTTCGAACTTTGCCTGTCATCCAGCTATTTTCAGTGGAAAGGCGAATTCTATGAGCAAATAGATGGCTGCGCCATGGGAAACCCTCTAAGTCCTGCAATTGCAAATTTCTTCATGGAGAAATTCGAACATGGTGCAATTGAAGCGGCAACTAAGAGACCGTCCACATGGCTACGTTATGTGGATGATACTTTTGTCGTCTGGAGTCATGGACTTGAAGAATTGGATGCTTTCCTATCCCATCTTAACAGTAGGCACCCAAATATTCAATTCACTATGGAAATTGAAAAGGATGGTGCTCTACCCTTTCTAGACGTCTTGGTTACTAGAAAGCCTAATGGAAAGCTAGGACACAGGGTTTATAGAAAACCAACCCACACTGACAGATATCTACACAAGCAGTCCAATCACCATCCTCAACAGAAACGAGGAGTTATAAAAACACTAGTAGATAGAGCCCGACGATTGTGCGAGCCGGAATTTCTGGAGGATGAACTTAAACATCTACAGCATGCATTCGTCGCTAACGGATATAATGCTAAGGAAATTCAGAGGGCAATAAGACCAAGACTTTCCACACGTGATGATAACACTTCACAAGTCACCCCCAATGGAAGAGCTATTTTACCATATATCCCCAAGTCACCGATAGAATTGGTAGAATACTAAAGGGCCACAATATAGAGACTGTCTATAAGCCAAATCAAAAACTTGGCCAGATGATCAGAACTACCAAAGACAAAGTCGACCCACTCTCTCAACCCGGTATTTACAGGATACCTTGTGACTGCGGCAAAGTCTACATTGGTACAACGAAGAGAAGTATCAATACGAGAATCAAGGAGCATGAACGATGCTTGTCGACTCAATCAGACAGAAAATCCGCTCTAGCGGAACATGCTTGACAGATGGACACAATATTGTTTTCTCAAAGCAGAAGCTTTTTCAAACATCAAAAGTTTCTATCCTAGGATGAACATGGAAGCCATTGAGATATATAAAACATAAGAACAATATGAACAGAAGGGAAGAAATTCCTTTAGTACATAGCGCATGGTTGCCGGTGTTGGAAAAGACTAAAATCCAAGCCAATACGAAGTGGAAGCGATGGACCAATCAACATCGCGCGCGTAAACCCACTACCTTCTCCCGCCAATGATCAGGGTATAAGTGGGGCCAACGGATCGAATCCAGCATCACTTTCGGAAATTCAACGGTCGAGTTACAATCTAAGACCAAGAATCCTCTGAAGATGCCTACCGCAGTTGTGGGCGAAACGTTAGGTGAAATAATTCCTAATAGACCACGGCCAATAAGCCCGGAAGACTCTCTTAATGTCAATATATCCAGTCGTGAAAGCCTGAAACTAATATTTGGGATTTTTGGATGTTGTCGATGTGACGAAATTCTCTTCTTAAACATGAATGATGTAGAAGATATGGAAAAATACGTTACTGTGACATTGCGGCAAACAAAAAATTTAACAACAAGAAGATTTACCATAACCGATGATGGCTGCAGCTTCAAGCCCTGCATGTTATACAGAAAATATGTAAATATTCGGCCTCCTGGAACAGAAAGCCTAAGATTTTTTTGATATACCGACATGCAAAGTGCATTCCCCTTAATGCTGGCCAGCACACTATTGGTGGTGTCCCAAAGCAAATAGCAAAAATATTTAGGTTAAAAGACCCAGAGTTATACACCGGCCACTCTTTTCGCAGAACTGGAGCCACTATGGTTGCCGATTCGGGTGGAGATATTTTAGCACTGAAGCGTGCAGGAGGGTGGAAGAGCACCGAAATTGCGATGAGTTATGTCGATGATTCGGTCAACAAAAAAATCGAAATGTCTAGCAAATTATTTGGTAGTAAGGAGAGTACAAATGTTCTGCAGTCCTCGAGTTCAGCAGTTTCTGAGTCAACAGATGGTTCATCATCATCAGTATCAACTCTTTCATCATCAAAAATCTGTGTTACTGGAAATAACAATTGTACCATGATTTTCAACATATATGACGATAAAACAAAATTTTCTAATGTAAATAATACTACTACTAACTTGTAAAATTTTTGCAAGTTAACAGTCAGTTTTACAAGTTAGTGACTTGATAAAATGAACTTTCTTGATTAATATTGTGTTTTTGGAAACTGACGTTTACAAATGAGAAACATATAAAAGATGTATCTATTGTATCAATCCAGTTGACTAGCTAGAGCTCTGAAAACCGCTAGCAAAATAATTCGACATCTCCTAAAAGCCCCAAATGGCATCACCCAAACCCCAATTGTCTTCCAGGACCACCGATTATCATAATCGAATTCGCCTCCAGCAATCAGATTACAATGAATTACACAAGACTCCCAACTAACTAGTTGCCGTCTTCACTAGTCCTAGTCTCTGTCACGCTAGACCGCACCGTGCAGCTATAGTTGAGAAGCTTGGTATTCCACATTTACTAACACCTCCGCACTCTCCGGATTTGAGTTGCATAGAACATGCATGGGATATGCTCCAAAGAAGATAAGATAATCATCAACCTACCCCAGAATCCTTAAATGATCTGAGAGAGCTTCTGCCCCGTTTATGGAATCAAATTCCTCAAGAAATGTTCAACAACCTTGTGTGTAGTTGGTAAAAGAATATGTCAAGTTGTTATGGATGCCTGTGGAGGCCATACATTGTATTTATAGTCTTAAATGAATGAATTATCTGGGAATAAAATATCGTTATTTTACTCGATTTTTTTCAAGCACCCTGTATAAGCTGTAAACCTACAGGCTAACATTTTATTTTATTTCCTGCAACTTAAAATTATATAAATATGAATTTTCATCACAAAATCCCATTTAACATATAGTTTTTTCGCAATTTAAGTCAATATCCCTAACTTATGTGGAGCTGTTTTCATTAGCCAAAAGGATGAGTGCTAGTGGCAACAAAAAATCTGAGTCGTAGGCGATGATTTTTTGCATTTTTTTGCAACGGTTTTGGTACTCACATTGTTTTCACAACTATTTCTTTGTGATTTTAACAGTTTTCCTTTTTCATATTCCATAAAGTCGTATTTCTTTGCCTCGCATAATTTCATAAACTGTTTCCATATTGACGTATCGTTTTGAACGTTGGTCAGGAACGAAAATCAACTGACAGAGTCTTTTCTCATTTGTTAGTTATCATAACGATGGCAACGTTTGCCATTCACAACAACCTCTTGATTATTTGAATATCAAAATGCATTTTGAATCAAAATAGGGCTGTTGTACAAAAAACATTGTATAATATCGGTGTTAAAAGTGATTTTATTTTGTTCGTGCAATTGTTCAATTCGCTCCGCTCATTTCACAAACTTTTTCACCCACAAAATAAAACGTCACTTTTATCACTAATATCATAAATAACTATTCTGAAATAGAATTTTTTTTATGAAATAGGTTTTTGTCTATTATCAGCTCGGTGAAGATCGATTCAGGTCCGGATTTCGACAATATCGCCCCATTTGACAAGCGCTAAAAATCCCTCGCGAAATACCCCAACATCGTCTAAAAGCCCCAAAATGACATTCCCCCAACCCCAATTGTCTTCCAGGACCACCGATTATCATAATCGAATTCGCCTCCAGCAATCATATTACAATGAGAAGAAGGCTCATTCTGACACTCGTTCATTCAAAAACTCGCCACCTTCGTGTCTCGTTTTTGAATTTTGAACTGGTGTTCTATCATCACACTAGTGAAAGTAACTGATACCGACATACCGGTTTATACCTGCCAACACAGTAGTTCGCCGAGGTAAATAATGGACAACCTTATGTCTACCTACAAATTCTACATGTTTCATACTTTAACTTTATGATGTTTCCCATCATCTTGATGAAAAATTTGATGAAGAATCATTTTTCCTGTCCAGGATTTTTTTAGACAACCGCAGTGGCGTAGCAGAGTTATTTTTATATCGGAATTTTACTTTTATTTGGATATTTTCTGTTATTTTATGTAGATATATATTATTATCAACACTTTATCTCAAGTATTTTTTCTTTTGAAAAACTTTGGGAAAAACTTATCCAAGGAGTAGGGCTCCCGACTAAAATCTTGCTAATGGTCCCCGAATTTTGCGCTACGCCACTGAACAACCGTTTTTAATATAATTTCTGAAATTGAAAATTCATTGTGAAATAGGTTTAATTCTTTTATCATCTGGGTGAAGATCGATTTACGTTCGGATCTTTGACAATATCGCCCCATTTGACAGGCGCTAAAACCCCTCGCGAAATAAGCCAACATCGTCTAAAAGCATTTCCCTTAATGCTGGCCAGCATACTATTAGTGGTGTCCCAAAGCAAATAGCGAAATATTTAGGTTTAAAAGACCAGAGTTACACACCGGCCACTCTTTTCGCAGAACTGGAACCACTATGATTGCGGATTCGGGGGAGATATTTTTAGCACTAAAGCGTGCAGGAGGGGTGGAATAGCACCAAAATTGCGATGAGTTATGTCGATGATTCGGTCAACAAAAAAATCGAAATGTCTAGCAAATTATTTGGTAGTAAGGAGAGTAAAAATGCTCTGCAGTCCTCGAGTTCAGCAGTTTCTGAGTCAACAGATGTCATCATCAGTATCAACTCTTTCATCATCAAAAGTCTGTGTTACTGGAAATAACAATTGTACCATGATTTTCAACATATATGACGATAAAACAAAATTTTTCTAACGTAAATAATACCCACTAACTTGTAAAATTTTTGCAATTTAACAGTCAGTTTTACAAGTTAGTGACTTGATTAAATGAACTTTCTTGATTAATATTGTGTTTTTGGAAACTGACGTTCACAAATGGGAAACATATAAAAGATGTATCTATTGTATCACTCCAGTTGACTAGCTAGAGCTCTAATGAAATGATTCGACATCGCCTAAAAGCCGAAAATGACATTCCCCCAACCCCAATTGTCTTCCAGGACCACCGATTATCATAATCGAATTCGCCTCCAGCAATCAGATTACAATGAATTACACAAGACTCTCAACTAACTAGTTGCCGTCTTCACTACTCTCGCACTGCAAGATTACTGATGCTGTCTGCCCCCCTCTCTTCTCCCCAAAACAGCGTTATCTACAAGCGCTCCTTCGGGATCGACCAGGCGCCTCGAAAGACGATCCTGGAGCATCCGGGATCACGTGCAAGGACCCCTCCCAGGAGAATTATTGCGATAATTCCATTTGTTTAACGAGGGGCTTTGACGCTACAAAGGGAATGGGAAAACTATTTCTCTTCGGTAAATGCGCCTTAGTTTTTCAATAAAGCAGACGCTTTGATGTTGGTGGAGATGCGAGATGGAAATTCGCAAATTGATAAAAACGGATCTGGAAGGAGGGATCTGCCGATGTTTATGATGTCGATCAGTCAAGTGACACTGAATTGGTTTGTGTCTTCGAGAAGGATGAAATGAAGCTTTTTTCTAGGAAGAACGGTAGACGTCTAGTAATCGATTCTCACATATCTGTTGGAGTGTTTTTATGGGAGGTCTCTGCATTTTTGTGAAAGTTGTTTTAGGGTTTTCTCTCCCACTCTCTGAAAAAAAAAAGAAAAATCTATAAGAATTTTTTTTATAATATAAGAAGGGCCTCGTGTGAAACTTGTTCATTAATTTGTCAGGGGCCAAATCCTTTCAGAAAATTGTTGCCTAACAATGAAAAAAAAAACAATACCTCAAACTTCTAAGCTTTGTAACTTTTCGGAGTCTATATCTAACGCCTTCGTCAGGGAAATTCTCAACTGTCAACATGAAACTTTTCGAAATCGTAAGAATTTTTGATTTCTCAATTATCGACATCTGGCAATACACGTTGACCGTAGATTAATATTAATTATTATGATGGTGATTTTGCTACTATATCTTAAAATTTTCTGAAATTAGTTCTTTTCTCAACAAATCAATCCAATTAAGACCCACACACACCGAACAATTGGCTAGATTATTAGTTTTATCCTATAAAATACAAGCCCACTCTTTGATTTTTCTTTTATAAATACGCGTTTTTTCGGTGATTGCCGGTATTGAAACACACATGATCTGCAATCTGGGATCTACAAAATCAATATTTTTCATGTTATTCTTATGCTCACGTTTTCTTACGGTTACGGTTGTCATGATGAATTTAGAACCAATTCTTTTTATTTTTTCTGGAAGTCCATGAACATAAGGAATCAAATGTAATAATATTGATTATTTCTGACATTTGTTGTTGGTTCCTGATCATCATTACAATTTTGTCTCCGAGTTTGGAATAGTTTTTTTATGAAATTATCCTCAAGAACATTTTCAATGAAATTGATTTCATTATCTCTCATATTTCAGATGGAGATGAAATTAAATGAGCTCTTTCATAAATAGTTTTTATAATACCTGTGCTAACACTCATTCCTTCTATCATTGAAGAAAATTCTCTAATTTTTGTTTTGTTTCAGAGAAATGGAGGGAAAACCTTCCCTCTTGAATACAAGTAGTTTGCCACAAAATCTTGCTGACCAAACTTGTTTTATCGTGTAAAACTGTGAGAGGAAAAAATATTAAATATCTATTTCAGGTAGTAGAGTGGAGTTATGTCGTCACTGACCTGAAGGAGATTAGAATTGAGGTGCCACAGGTTCCATCCTTGGCCCTGTTCTGTTCATAGTTTCAATGAAAGATCTGCACACCACTTTGAGGTCAGACAGAGTATATACTGATGCGGACGATACAACTTTTCTGAATAGGTCAGAATATGATCCTTACCTGGAATTTAGATCGAAAAAATGACGTGAGGACGCACAAAACTGGGTTAACGACCTTCTACACAATGCTGACAAAATACTGTTCACTAATAGGGAACAACCAACGAATATCTAGTATGGAAGTGGTGTTCAGTACCTTGGATCAAGAATTGTGCCAATTATGTCAGTACCTATTTGATTGTTTTGATAATTTTTGCATGACTCACATTTCGATTGATTTCTGAAAATGTACGTTCGTGATTGCTTTTATTCATTGTATTCCGCCTATTGGTGTAAATAGTGTTTTAGTTGTTTCTGATTAGAAATGACCCTTATATATGCCAAAAAAAGGAGGAATTTATATAGTTCAAAAGGTTTTTCCATATTATTTATAACAACGTAATTTCTACTGTTTCTTGCAGTGCTCTGAAGAAGTTTTTAAAATGAAAGAAATGTCGGCCGATACATAGTTGGTTTTTCTACTTAATTGGACTGGAAACCTGCTAATTCTTTGATTAATCTCTCGTTTACTTAGGAGTTACTTTTCATTCCTCATTGTGGTGAAAAAAACACATGGACGAACTTTTTAATGAAAAAACCTCGAAGTTGTCTGTATTTCAGTGGATTTCAATTTTGAGATTGTTTTTTTTCGTATTTTCTCATTAGAGAGAATTTTCTCGGGAAAATTCAAACTTTTGGAAACTTCAATGAGAGTCTATTTATGCAATAAAAAATGTGTCTTTCCATTTGAAAAACGAAAGTTGATGTCACTAGAAGTCCTAGAACTTTCAAAAAATATACGAGATGTCGTATTCTTACTTGGAGCTCACTTTTAGTATTTCAATCCTGAAACTTGTGTCTTTCCTGAAAATTTCTAAAGAGCCATATTCATGAATAACCCTGTATATTTCCTCTATAGCAAGCCGAACAATTTTCTCCATTGGAAGCTCTCTAAATGCACAATCTGAACCTGCATAAAATATCCGAAGCACCTGGCATCGGAACGAACGAATCGAAATTCCTCCATCCGCTGTCGTTATCTGCCTTCAGATTTCTTTACCATATCGCGTATCACTCACGCGGTAATGCACAGGATAACTGAAATACTGACGGTTAATCTCATTTGTCGGGCTTAGAACTTTCGTCGGCTGTCGTCTCAATTATGTTGAGCCCTTCCGATATATCTATAATGATAAATGTCAGGGACTGCTGACGACAAATGCGATTATTCCCGTGAACGTTTGAAATGCTCGGCTTTCGAAGGTATTTGTAGAGTATGAGCTAACCTTGCTTGTCTGGGATCTGGCGAAGAAACCATCGCGTTGAGCTGAATACAGGTCCGGCAGTGGAATGGAAAGATTTCTTGAATAATTCCATAGAGTAATTTTTTTTTGTACACCTGCCATTGAAAGTGACACTTTTAATGACAGGAAACAATGTTAAAATTGATAGTTTACTTGGAAACTTGTTGAAAATATTTTTAACATCGGTATTGAAAAAATTTTTAGCACTCCGTTTTCTTATGATGAAATCAGATGAGAAAAATTCAGTAATTGAAAATTTCAATGTCAATATTTAACAATCATCACCTATGAACATTAATATTAATCGTAAAACTAGAACAATTACTAACATTAATGCTCTGTAACGTAAGGGAGCTTCGCAACACATTATCAGAATCCTCAGCACCATCAGTACTTGTAGAAACCGGAAATACAATATTGGATGATGATCATCCAAAATCTGTTGAGGTTGGGAGAATATTTTCAGCAATGACATTTCTATATGCAATGGAATGATTAACAAAGCCCTAGGCTACCATCGTATACTCCCATCCACCATGTTTTTTTATATCCGTAATTTATGCTCCTATTTCTGCTAGCAATGAAGCGGAGGATCTTCGAGAACAGTGTCCTCTATATTGCTTTGGTTCTGGCAGTTTGAGGAATTCAGCAACAATAGATGGAATTTTCCCAAATGTATTAATACCAACTGGATTGGCGGTGCATTTGTTATTCATGTATTTCAGGAAAAGACTACGATGTTTGATGATGAGAGGGCGCGCAGTGCAAAAAATACTTATAAAAATAGTCTACATACTTCCCAATAATACTGAAAAAACGACTGACTTTCGTTTTTGTATCTGGAAGTTAAATAACCAACGATTTATTTTGTTATTTCGATGTCTTCCACTGATAAATTACACAATTAATCACGCCGACAGGCTCCAAATGATACAAAAATAGTTGTAACCTTAACCATCAACTATTTCTCATCTGGTGCCCCTTTAAAAACTTCTCAACTTGGTCTCGAGTGAGAATTTTCGATTTTTTGTGACGATATCCTTCACTTTTTCATTTTGAATATGCTATTACCTTAAAATATTTACTAACATCCACACCATTTTCAATAAGGGCGCTTGACTTTATCATTGAAAATCTGCTCCATATTTTTTATTTTTCCTCTAAGTATGCCAGGAAAACATTTTCACTGAAGTTCCCTTCTACATTTTTCATTTGCACCAGGCCTGGAAATTGTTAGATGCAATATCGTACAGCTGAACAGAATTTTTAGGTAAGAGTTCCAGATTTGCTCTTCTTGCAGACTCTTCAATATACAGAGGAACCACCATATCGTCATTTTTATTCATAATTGGACTCTCGACAAACATATTAAGCAATTAAAAACCCAAGACGAAAATTAGACAAGAACGAAATTCAAATGACAGCGTGTTTTCTCATTTGTTAGTAATCATAACGTTGGCAACGTTTACAACAACTTTTTGATTATTCGAATAGTAAAATGCATATTGAAGTTTAATGTCATTGCAAATTCGCCCATTTCATTATCAAAATAGGGCAATTGTACAAAAAACATTGTATGGTATTTGTGTTAGAAATGATTATATTTTTTTCGAGAAATTGTTCAATTCGCTCCGCTCACTTTTTCACTCACGAAATAAAACGTCACTTTCAACGTTTAAAGGTTTTTATATTTAGTTTTTTCTTGTAAGAGAAGCTATTTTTTATTTTTCAATAAAGCAAAATCTGAATTTGTCGTTCTTTTCTTGAACTGAATACAAGAAAGATACCATCAATTTTGCTGAAGTTCTGCTATATATGACGTATTTGTCATTTCCCCTCGATATCATTATAAGCGGATTCTACTGTATTTTAACAATATGAATTATTACACGAAATTTTAATCTTCTGGCATTTACAGTTCAGAAGTTATGCCGAAATTTTTTTTAAATTTCAACAAGTGTGGAAGGATACATCTCCCTTAATACGCAGTTTGGGCCATGAGTTCATTCATCAAACTATTCTTTATTTTCAATGTACTATCAGCCCTGAAAGACGGTACTCATTTTGACCCATGTACCAACAAAATTTCTTCTGAATCCATTTTCCTCACCTCACCCTGTATCTGCTTTCCCCCTTCGAAACATTTCTCTAAACAACCAATGCAAATCAGACAGTGATCGCAATGACAAATTTCTCTTCTGGTACTTTTCGCTGTTCTCTCTTCATCTTCTACCTAAACACACTGCGCAAAAATATTAACGCACATTATGGAAATCCCAATTCATTCTACAACTGAAGGTGTTCTCAATGTAATTATTTTCATCAGAATTATGCATGCACTTTCAACGTTTTTCTTCAATACAGATGTTTTTTCCCAGCAGGAATAAAAAAAAATGTTCTGGATTAATTCTAGTAATCAATAGTTTTTCTTTCGTTTGATTTTCTACACTCGATCGCTATGTAACGCGAAACACGCAATTTTGACCCAAGAGAAATGTGCCCAAGCGGTGGTTTTGCGAGAAGAAGGATAGACATACACAAGAATTGCAGAAAGGTTTGGAGTTTCCCATACAAGTGTGTCCAGAATGTTACAGCGATTCAGGGAGACAGGTATGAATGTCCGAAGACCAGGACAGGGTAGGCCACGGGTAACAACTTCCATTCAAGAACGTTACTTGAGAGTTTCTTCGTTGAGACAACGGTTTGCAACTGCTAGCCTCCTTCAAAATCAGCTTGAGCAAACTCATGGAGTGCAAATTAGCACTCAGACAATAAAAAAATCGCCTTAGAGAATATGATTTAGGGCTTCGTGTCGCGGCAACAGGCTCTTACCCCAGCCCATCGAAGGGCTCGTTTGGATTTCGCGAGAGAGCATATCCATTGGGAAGAGGCCTATAGGAAAAGAGTTCTCTTCACAGATGAGTCTAGATTCTGTCTCTACCATTATGATCGACAATCCCTTGTATACAGACAGCCACATGAAAGATATGCTCAGTGCAATTTCCTGAATACTACTGGTTTCGGGGAGGATCGATTATAGTATGCGGTGGAGTATATTTGACTGCTCGCACAGACCTAGTGATCGTTGATAATGGAGCTATGAATGCTGATAAGTATATAAGAAATCATTCTTGAAGAGCATGTAGTGCCATTTGCCCCATACATTGGTGAAAATTTCATTTTTATGGACGATAATGCCAGACGAAATCGTGCGCGCATCGTTCAGGAGTACCTCGAAGAGGTTGAAGTCTCTCGAATGGAATGGTCAGCAAAAAATCCAATCTCAATCCGATTGAGCAGGTTTGGGACAACCTCAATAGAAGGCTGAGAAGTTCAGAAAATCATCCAGCTACTCTTAATGACTTAGGAATCCAACTCGGAGAAATCTGGGAAGGATTAGTTCAGAACATTTTAAGATCATTTTGAGTATGAACCGTCGTTGCCAAGCTGTAAGTAACGCAAGGGGTGGAAATACCAAGTATTAAATCACTTATCAGCATTTCAGTATTTTGAAAATTGTCTATTTCTCTTCTTTCACATAAGATTCGGTGAAACCTGAATTTTTCTTCAATTCAATGCGTTTCGTCAAACGTCTTGTTTCGTTCAAACCTTCCCGAGAGAACATAAAAAATAAGTTATAAAGTCAATGTAGAGTTAACGTTCATTAAAATTGAGAATTTCAGAATGTGTGGTAATTTTTTGCGCAGTGTATAACAGGTTCCTCACTCAACTAGGAATAGTTTCTTCTGAAAACGATTCTTCTCATTTCCATCTTCCATGATGCAGAGGTGGTTCCGCCTATGCTCGAACTAAGCTGAAACGTACAGCTCCTTGTTGTTCCGCTCTATTTAAAACATGTTCCACATGCTCATTCCGATAATTTGTTGTCTCATACGTGGAACATGTCAACTGCATTATATTAAGCCACTGGTCGAGCAAACCAAGAATAGATCCATCTCTTCAGCGGCGAACAGCCTCTCTTACATTTATATTCGTTATTGATACTCTAGGCCGTATAGAAATAACGACTACTAGTTTTATTATGGGAGCTGTCTTTCAATTACCGCAATTATGTATGTTATATTTCATCGTTCGCATTTAACGATTTCGCGATTTTTTAATTAAATTTCAATTCCTAATAATATATGTTTGCAGATGAGTCCCGAGCAAACGTGTTATTTCACATAACTCTTACCGTGGTTTTAATTTATTTAATGATGCAAATGCTCCTGAGCTATGATCTTGCATGTTGTATATGTGTACACGCCAATTAATGAAAATTTATAATTTTATCTCCTACTACGTCGTTAATGTCCTGGATTTCCTACGCAAGTCTAATTCGGCTTGACGGGAAGGATAAATTCAGTTTTTGCTGTGTTTCAGTTGATTTAAACATCCCTCACGTGTTTACAAAGTATTTAGATACAGTCGTCAACTGCGGATTCAATAATCAAATGTACCGGAGATTCCCTGAATACCGATGGTTTAATATATTTTCTCTATTTCAGTATCGTAATGAGTTCATTACAGTACTGAAAGTAGTGCTGTAATGAAACTCATTACAGCATTGTTTTCAGTTCAATTTTTCGTTTTGTTTTTGTCAGTATTGACCTCCGATCCGATCAATTTTCGAATCGAATCAATTCTAATTCCGTGATCTGTCAAATTTCGTATGTCACACCAACTGCCAAGATACAAAACAAAAGTCACTAATCTGAATTTTCATTTGAATTTCAAGAATATTTCACAAAATTGACTGAAATAGAGAAAATACCGTCTAATACTCGTTGCAGAGGCAATGCCAACACTCATGCTATCGAAAACTCGCTCCTTCGTCGCTCGTTTTCGAACTTCGCATTCGTGTTGGAATAGAAGCTCATTCTGCAACTTGTTTTAGAATATACTATTCTTATTTCAGTATAGTAATGAGTTCATTACAGTACTGAAAGTAGTGCTGTAATGAAACTCATTACAGCATTGTTTCCAGTTATATTTTTCGTTTTGTGATTGTCAGTACTGACCTCCAATCCAATCAATTTTCAAATCAATTGAAATTCCGTAATCTGTCAAATTCCGTAAGTCACACCAAGTATTCGAAGTTATTTGCTGAAGATGTTGATATATTTCACGACCATGTTAATACAATAAAGAGGAAACATATAACTACATTACTGAATAATTTATAAATCTTATTATTATATATCCTTGTGCTGAAAACAAAGGAAACAAACTTATTTTTTTTCTATCTTTATGCGAAATTGATTATTTCCTGTATTGTAAGTTAGGACTATGTGAATACTTTTATGGTGTAAAATTCACCTGTTCCTGATAACTTAATTTGGGTTTTCTTTCCCAGTCTCTGAAACAAGAAACAATTAGAAAAATTTTTAAATAATAGAAAAATAAATGAATAAAAATTAAATTCAGATTCAAGTTCCATTAAGAAAAATGCTATCAATTCACTGGAAAATGATAATAACATCAAAATCCTACCTCCAGATAAAGGAAATGCCACAGTCGTCATGGATTCAAATGAATATAAAAAACAAACCTCTGGAAATTATTAATGATACTGAGAAATATTCCAAAATCAATAAAGATCCAACTGCTATTATAGCAAACCTCCACATTTATATGGATTACCGAGAATTCATAAACCTCTCATACCATCACGACTAATAGTGAGTTCCATTGGATCTCTTTGTCAAAATTTGGCGAAATTTGAAACCACTAACGGGAAAATCAGCCAGTTTTTTGAAGAACACGCAACACTTTCTTGAAAAATTGAGAAATTCCAATCTGAATTCGACTGATATTCCAGTGAGTTTTGATGTGGTAAATCTTTTTCCTAATGAATTGGTTGAGGCTTTCGCGGCCATCGTTCAATGTGGACATGTTCTTTCGAGCATTTAGGCCGTCGTCGTAGATTAGTTCTCGACGTTTCGCCAGATCGAGTGTCTGGCATCTTCAGGAGTTTATATTTCAGGAGATGTTCTCACTGATGTTCAATCCAGTGAGAACATCTCCTGAAATATAACTCCTGAAGATGCCAGACTCTCGAACTGGCGAAACGTCGAGAACTAATCTACGACGACGGCCTAAATGCTCGAAGAAGATGTCACTTTTTCCTAATGTTTCGGTCGATGAAACACTTGAAATAATAAAAACAAAATCAATGGATGATAATACTTTTCATGAAAATTCGAAATTAACTGTAGATGATATAATGGAAATTTTAGATACTCGTCTGAATTCGACCTATTTTCAATTATATGATGATTTTTACAAAAGGAAATTAAGTATGGCTATGGGTTCTCCTTTATCACCAATAATTTCATGGAATTTTTTGAAGAAAACCATATTGAAAAATATTCACTGAAACCAAAGACTTGGTGGCGTTATGTTGATGATATTTTTGTAATTTGGCAACATGACAATGAAGAATGTTCCGAAAAAGACACACACAAATCGATATCTGAATTTTTTTTTAATCATCAAATGAGTGTTGAAAGTGGTATTATAAAAACACTTTATGCTGAAGAACAATTAATTTGATCGACAACTGAAAAACGAAATGACGAAATTAATTTCATTAAAGATATTCTCGGGGATAATCAATATCCAACGAATTTTATAGAAAAAACTATTTTAAATTTGGAGAGAACAATTTTGCGTCAATATAATAATTACAATCAGGAACCAACAACACACCGCCAAGAACAACCAATTTTAATAAATTTGATTCCTTATGTTCATGGGCCATTAGAAAACATTAAATGAATTGGTTCTAAATTCAACAATAAATGAAATTTGTTAACAAAAAATAAAAAATTGAATGAGAACCAAAAATCAAGAAATTGTATTTACAATATTCCCTGTATTTGTGGAAAATCCCATACAGGAGAAACATCTGGACCATTAGAAATTAGAAAATGTGAACATAAGAATAACATAAAAATAGAGATATTGGTAAATCGCAGATAGCAGATCTTCTGAAAAGCGAGAAATCAATGTTTTTCTGGTTATATCCACATTTTTTCATAGGCATAATGGAATTTACGTTCAGAATAATCTAGGTTTGAAATTACACCTATCCAAAAAAAAATTTGTTTGATGAAGAAAACATCTTTCATACTTCATGAGATATAAGTATATTATACATACATCAGTTGACAGTACAAATTACCATTAGATGCGTTTTAATAACGGGTTCAAAGTTTTCAACCATTTGCACCTCTAACAACATATTTCTCAAAATAATGAGCGAGTTCAAACTAAGCTCCAGCTTCAACGAGTAAAATCTAACAATTCCATTTACTTCTTGTAGATCTGTTATGGACAAGGAACGATTATTTCTCTTCGGGAACGGCACATAGCTTTCCTCGGCCATCTACATAATGAATGATATATTGTTATTTATCTTGACATTTATAGCTAAGCAAATTATCCCTGATTGCGTCTGAGTGCAACGTTTATCGTTTATTCTTCTACATCGGTACTTGCAACGGAGATAATCATATTAATATAGCTGGGAGCATTGAGTAACGTTAAGAATGCCTGAAAATCCACTTCACACAGCCATTTTGCCATCATTTTTGCTTCTAATAGTTTCATTCGGTATGATAATGAGCGTTTTGAGCTTCGGGCTAACTTATGAATGAGTTGCAGTAAACAACGAATTCACACCATTAGCAAGAAGTATCTACGAATTTCTCCTGTAGTGAATTTTCAAGTGTTTGTTTAGGCACAAGACCATTTGCCACACGGATTTTCCTCCACTTCAGGTCGATCAAGCCAGTCAATGGTTTCATCTCATTCTTTGGTATAGAAGACCATATATACTTCTCGCAGCAATTAAAGGAACAGAAAAATTTTCCGAATTTTCCGGTGTTTTTCAGCAGGCTGTATCTCATTCAAAAATGGTCGTATGAGGAAGAAAAAAATCAACTTTTGAAGCTCGAAGACTTTCGTTTCTGAATTTATTGGTTCACAATTTTTCAGAGTACGGGTAGCCATGCAATCCTCGGAAAAAACATGACTAAAATTCTGAAAAAATTAAGGGGACAAGTTTTCGTTCCTCAAAGTTTACTCCCTCTTTTAAGAAGCAATTATTAATTTTTTTCATTTTTTACTCCTTTTTGAATGTCTTGGAGATTATGAAAAAGTTAAAGAAAATTTTTTTGAAAATCTCGAATATTTGGAAATGCCTTTTTTTACGAATGAAAAAAAACTGGGTGAATTATGTTCTGAAAATATCGAGAAAAAAATTGAAATTCTCATTGTAAGAAAAATTTTTTTCCGATTTTCAGAACAAAATTTAACTGTTTCTTTTCAATCGTTAAAAGGGGCCTTCACAAATTTTAGAAATTTTCGAAAAATTTTTCTTCTCATAAAATTCTGTGGACCTGACGAATTACTAGCACAACACTCATAAACACACTTTTAAAACAATGAGTTTTGGGGACTCATCATGAACACACGTGCTTGAGCAAAAAAGAAGCGTAAATCCGACCATGCAACCTCCACGTGGTATGCTTGTGTAACGTGATGCCATGCAAGGTATAACAAAAATAAAAAGAGTAGAGAAAACAGAAGATATTCAAATTTTATTAGAAAAAATTTTTTTTCGATTTCTCAAAAATAAAATTAATCCAAAACTTCAAAAAATATAAAATTAACCAACAATAAAAAATTTAATTAATTATTTTCAAAAAGATAAGCTCAAGTTCAAGGAACAAAAATCTTCTCCCCTTAATTCTTTCAAAATTTCAATCGATTGGTCTAGGAATACCGCTTCACCGATCGATCAACCGATTTTTTTTGGGGGGGGGGGGGTTTGGGTTACATTAGGCTGTTAAATTTTCTCATAACCTTAGCTCTTCCTCCAATATTGAAGAAGATACAGTCCGGTTACCAACAAATGATGAAATGGCATTTTCTTGCTCTTTTTTCACATTACCGTTACAAAAGAAAAAAAAAAATTTTTCTTGATTAAACATGAACAATTTTTGTAGGAAATTTTCCGGCTCTCGGTTTGCTAGACCTCCAGCAGTTCCGAAGATATCGGCAGTTGAGTGAAAAAGGGTCCTTTTGCATTCAAAATGGGATATCTCGAAGACAAGTGTTCATTTCCATCGATCTAGCTGAAAAAAATTTTTTAAAAATAAAAAAAAAACTTCTTCGTCCTTCATCCGAGGATTGCATGGCTGTCGGTACTCTGAAAAATTGTGAACCAATAAATTCAGAAACTAGAGTCTTCAAGCTTCAAAAGTTGATTTTTCTATTTCTCATACGACCATTTCTCACTTTGATACAGCCTGTTGAAAAACACCAAAAATTCGGAAAATTTTTCTTTTCATTTAATTGTTGCGAGAAGTGTATTATCGATTTCGAAAATGTGCCATACATAACTTTTTTATTTACGTAAATACCTGAAAACGATTGAAACATCCTAGAAGCGCTTTTCAACCGACAATAATAAACTATATCAATTTTTCTTTCATGGAAAAAATCACTTTTTCATTTAAATGCGAAAGCATGTTTTTTTCATCCTATGTCATAAAAAAAACTCAGGATAAAAAAAATTTAAATAAAATCTTACTCCCAGTGAAAAAGTGCTTGTTGAAAGTTTTTATGTTTTTCAGATATTTTCGAAAATGAAAAAGTTATGGTACATCTTCGAAATCGAAAAAACATCAAAATTCTGTTAAATCTTCGAAACAAATGAAAATATCGTAAAACGGTTTCTACAACTGGTGTTTTCACGAAAATTGAGCACAGGACTTCTCTCAACGTTTTTACCTATCTAGTCTAGTCTAAATACCAGAAACAGCTAAAATCAAGCATGTACATAACGCTCAACATCAAAATGTGGTTTACGTCTTTCTCCCCTTCTTTTTTCCTTAATTTCAATAATACTATTTTACTAAAAAAAAATAAATATTAAACAGCTCGTTCTGGGTGTTGGAGTTTCTTTGTCAGGAGAATTTCATTAACTTTTAGTGTAGATTTCAACAAATTACTCCTATATGAAGAGAAAAGATACGTCCATCTCACGTATAACAATCATTTCAGCTGCTGACTGCTGATCGATCGAAATCGATCGTTTGGTCACCCCTGAGCGAATTCCTAACGAACACGGAAATTATGACCCGGAAAAACCAAGGGAAGAGAGAGACGAGACAATGAATTCATCATAACGACTTTCCAATCAATATCCGATTGGGGATTTTCGGTAATAATGCAGTAACGAATCTGATTAAAAGAGTGATGTGATTAATTTTTTGCCTGTCGAAGCCTCAACCGATATTGATGAATCCTTGATGTGGCATATCAAAATTCGTAACAATTACCCAAATGACGAATCGCCTCATTACTGAGGTCACTTTCGCTTTACCTTCCATATCATTATTCCCTGTGGAGGCCCGTAATGCCCAAAGTTGGGATATTGGCCCATCAATTACCCATCAACTGTTCCAGAATGAAAATTGATATGAAAAAGTTTGATAAATTGGCAATTTTCTGGATTTCATAGAAAGCGAATTTCACCCGCCATTTCGCCTGTCCAGATCGCCGAATTTATGTCTTTTTGTCAGATGCGATCCCCTGGCAATTAACAACTATGGAAAGTGGGACAGTTTTTCGAGGAAGAAATGATGGAACGCTCAGATGAGAACGCATTAATCAGGTATTTTTCGTCTGCGAACGTCAGGGATGCTATATTTCACGGGAAAAGGAGACATCGCCTGGAAATGATGAATATGACTATTTTCATCGGCCCAGTTCCATTTATTACGAAATGGGGTCCTCCTAAGATCCACCTAGATCTCAAAGTCGTTCTTAGACGACAGGCAATACTATTTCATAATCTAAAAGATGGCTGAACGAAACACGACATAATTTTTTAACAAGAAAGTCTTCCGGGCTTTTTGTCTTTTAACTAATTATTTATTTCACCTAAAGTTTCGTTTACATTAGGGGTAAGCATTTTCAAAAGATCTAAGATTGTGACGCTACCGTTGAGTTACAGACCGCTCTGTTCCAGGGTTCAATCCTGAGTCGATATTTACAGCTCCGCTATTAGAGGGAAACTGGCCGGTTTTGGTGTGTGTTTATATCGATTGTCATGTAGCTTCCACTCCATATCGGTTTGACCCGGGTCCTCTCCAAGACTGGCAACCATGCGCCAATAAGTGTGTTTTCTGCATTTCTGTATTTTGTGCTCATAATGTTTTCATGTTTATAAATCTCAAAGGCTTCCATTTTCTTCCCAGGGAAGTTACTTTCACAATACTCCTCTGATTGCAAATTGATTGAAGCCTCGGAGATTTGTTTAAATTCCAAAACAAGTGATTCGATTGGTTCGAATTTACATGAAGTTTTGTGAAACCCACCCCTAGTCTTTGAAAAAAATATATTATGTGCATCCTTTGAAGGATGTCCTGCTAGTGTACACTTTTCTGTCTGTTTGAGTAGCTATCTGTGTGCATCTTTTTTGACAATATGATTTTTCATCAAACTCAGGGCGAAAACTTGTGAATGGTGTGTTTTTTTGTATCCTTCTGTAGGGCTTGTAAAATAACATTGGTAATTAGTTGTGAATATACGTCATTACAGGAAAAACAAAACTTGAAATTTATATCAATGTGAGCATATAAAGTAATAATTGCAAACAATTGCCTAAATGGAAGAATAATTTAATTTTTCTCATTCTGTGTAAAATTCTGCTACATCTTATACAACCAAAGAAATCTCGGTTTCGCACAGTTTTCAAGGTAATATTTATTCCTTATACAACAATTAAATTAACGGAAAAATTTTCCAAATTTTTTGGTTTTTCCAACAGTCTGTATCTCAGTGAAAAATGGTCGTATGAGAGATGGAAGAATCAACTCTTGAAGCTTGAACACTCTAGTTTCTGATTTAGTCGTTAACAATTTTTCAGAGTACCGGCAGCCATGCAACAATCCTAGGATGAAGCACGAAGAAAATTTCTTTTAGATTTTTCAAATTGTTATTTTTGCTCTACGCGCATGGAAAAAAATTTTATGAGCTAGACCGATGCAAAGCCCGTATAACCTGTTTATTCAGGTCTAATTTGTTTTTCACCACTCTCGGAAATGACCTTTTGTCTTCGAGATATCCCATTTTGAATGCAAAAGGATCATTTTTGACTCAACTGCGGATGTCTCCTGAACTACTAGAGGCTTAGCAAACCGACAGCCGGCTTCTTTTTCTGCAGAAAATTTCCTACAAAAATCGTTCATATTCATTCAAGAAAAAAATTTTTTTACCTGTAACGGTAATGTGAAAAAAGAGCAAGAAAATGGCATTTTGCCATTTGTTGGTTAAAGGACTGTACCTTCGTCAATATTGGAGGCAAAGCTAAGGTTATAAAAAATTTTTACAGCCTAATGTACCCCAAAGGCCCCCCTAAATCGGTAGAGCAGTTTTCCTGGACAAATCGATTGAAATTTTGAAAGAATTAAGGGAACTAGGCTAATCTTTCTGAAAAATATTCATTTAATTTTTTCAGTTATCAGTTGATTTTGTATTCTTTTGTAAAGTTTGAATGATTCTAACAATAGTTCTCACAAAAATCTGCCAATTCGCACCTCGTTTTTGAATTTAGAACTCGTGGAAAAAAATTGATGCCTTCTGCAATTGAATTATAAATAACTATTATGATTCTGACAACTCTGTTGTAGGAAATATTCTATATTTACTAATGAATTCGTTGATAAAGTATAGTATTTAACTCGCATATAATTGTTATTATTCACTTCCTGCGGCTCTAGTCTAAACTTCACTTGTATTATAATAGTTATTTCTCTATTTCAGTATCGTAATGAGTTCATTACAGTACTAAAATTAGTGCTGTCATGAAACTCATTGATTTCAGTTATATTTTTCGTTTTGTGGTTGTCAGTACTAACCTCAGATCCTCTCTATTTTCAAATCAAATTAATTCAAATTCCGTAATCTGTCAAATTTCGTATGTCACACCAACTGCCAAGATACAATATAAAAGTCACTAATCTGAATTTTTATTTGAATTTCGAGAGTATTTCACAACACTTGACTGAAATGGAGTAAATATCTATTATAATAAAAGTGAAGTTTGCCACACGAGCCGCAAGCAAGTAAATAATAGCAATAATATGCAGAATAATTCTGCATTTTCAAAATATACCTACAACAAAGTTGTCAGAATCACAATTGGTACTTCCCTTTTTCAGTATCGTAATGAGTTCATTGCAATACTAAAAGTAGTGCTGCAATGAATTAATTAAAGCATTGTTTTGAGTTATATTTTTCGTTTGTAGTTTTCAGTGCTGACCTCAGATTCTCTCAATTTTCAAATCAAATCAATTCAAATTCCGTAGTATGTCAAATTTCGTAAGTCAAACCAACTGCCAAGTTTACTTACAAAAGTCACTCATCAGAATTTTTATTTGAATTTCGAGAGCTTTACTGAAATAGAGAAAATATCGTTATACTCGTTGCAGAAGGCAATTCCAACACTCATGCTTTCGAATTTCGTATTCGTGCTGGAATAGGAGCTCATTTTGCAACTTGTTTTAGAATATACTATTATAAGAAAAATGCAGAAGTAATTGAATTTTCATTAGGATTTATTGAATATTTCCATAAATATTGTTTAGTAAATTTTGCATTGAAAAATATTTATTGGCAGAACTGTTTTCTCTCTCATAAATTTGACAGATAATGGATAAATCTGTGGCAGGAGTATTCAATAAATATATCCATGAAATCTGTGCCAGTGTTATGTTTGTTTGATAGTATTCTATGATTGTGATATTGACAATCGATAGTATAACCTAGAATAAGAAAGACGGAATTCATTCACTGTTGAGAATTTCATGCGTGTACATTACGTTCACGATTAATGAAGGGGTTATAAAATAAGTGTGCTTCTATTCATATAAAAATACACACACATAATTAAAATACAAAAATTATTACAATATACATTCAAAAGTGCTACCGAATCAACAGCCAGTATGAAATATTTTCACATGATTTCGTAATACAAGGTGTGACAGAATGAACGGATTTTACACATAATTAGAGAAATAATTCTTAATTCATCCGTCAAAAATCACATAAAACAGAATACATGACAGATAGTACAGAGTGAGATTTAAAAAAATTGATATCATAATTCTGGTCTGCTGTGGTGTTTTATTATTTTACTTATCAGGTTAACGATGTTTCAATATATACAGTTTTTTGGCCATCATTGGATGGGTTTTTTTGTTCGAGTTTCGAAATTTCTCCTAGTTTGTTCGATATATGTTTTATTGTATTCTGAGCAGTCAAATTGAATGAACTCTTTTCGACGTTTTGATGTTTTCTCTTTCATCTGGTATGGGACGTTTCATTTTTCTCAGGGTTCAGGGTATGTCTATTATTGTTTTGTTGATATCTTTGACTTGGTGTTTTAAAATGTTGATGATGTGAGGTGTAAAACAATAAACAGGAATTATTCACTAGAAGTTTGTTCATTCTTTTAATGAAATGAGTCAATATCTAAAGCACACTATGAAAAAAAAACTTATTATTTTTTTTTATTTCATCGCAATCCAAAAAAGTGTGCGGTTTTTTCATCAACATATTTGTTGCTCCAAACTCCAATTTGTTCGGTTTCAGTAATCACCCCGATATCAATCATCCCTAATCAAGGGAGATTGATGAGAAGCGGATGTGTGAAAAATGTCACCACAATTTGGTGCTTACGTTTCAATCCTCAATTTGATCCTTCTCCAAACCGAAACAAATTCTAGATTATGAGAGAGAGGATGTGAACAATATCAAGTTTCCCAAAGCTGTGAACCTGCCATCTGACATTGACTCCTAATTCGAAGATCTAATCGGTTAGAGGAAAACATGGTCCCATATGGCATCATCTCCTTAAATGTTACTTTTTTTCTTAACGTATCGGGTTGGGATAGTGTGAGGCACCTGCTGAGGATCTCAAAACCACGCCACAAGAAAAATGATAGATCGAAGTTTACACGCATGTTTAACCGTTTGTGAGTATCAAATTTCCCGTAGTTTATGAATAGGGCATTTCATCTTCGCTTTGGTGTGAGGACTGAACTGAAACGTGAGTATGGATGAAGATTGTTGGGGGAGACTCATTTGTTTTAATCTATCAATCGCCTGGACACCCTGTATCGAATTAGGCGACCACACGCTTGTGATTATCGGTACTCTAAAGCTTGTTCCTCTGCTAGTTAATCAAGGGGCTTAGAAGCAAATTATTGATGGGAGGTCACACTTATTCATATTTAAAAAAATGAAACAAGACTTTCTACACATATTTCACAAGACTTTTTTTATTCTAATTCGATCAAGCCAGTAAAATATATCATATCATTTGAGTTGCCAGGGAAGACCATTCGACACAAAAATTAAGAATTTTTTGGTGAATTTTTTTGAGACCACATGGTTGTAATTTTTATTTATAGTCGACTAAAATACTATGTTATGCTATGACCTCTAATAACTGCTTTTATTCACGAGGGTGAATTTTGCAACACGAGCCGCAGGCAAGTAAATAATAGCTATTTTATGCTAGTTAAATACTTTATTTTGTCCATGAATATTTTGGAATAATTCTGTATTTTCAACATATACCTACATCGGATTTAGAATCGTGATAGTTATTCATGGTTCAAGTACAGAAGGTACTGATATTATTCCACGAGTTGAAAATTCCGAGTAAATAAGAAAAAATCCAATGGAAATTAATGGAAATCGTTTAGTGATCTTTGCATTGAAAAATATTGATTTCCAGCACTGTTTTCTCTCTCTCATAATTTTGTCGTATAATGAATAAATCCGTACCAGGAGGCCAATTGTGCGAAACTGTGATTTTCTCGCATGATTTTGTTCTACGATATGTGGCAGAATGAACGGATTTGAGCAGTTCTCTTCAGCTAACCAATTTGATATTTCAAATAGTTATTACTTCTCCGTAATCTTCGGAATATTACTGCTGACATTCAATGAAAAGTAGATGAAAACTGGTCAATGAACTACAATTATTGCCAATAGAACCAAAGAAAAAAAAATTAAATATTTATATCTGGAGATTGATGAAATGAAATCGTGATTTGAATGACAATACTTTCATGTCTGAAAGAAGTTTGTTAATAATCTTAGAAGATTATCGAATGATTATTTCAGACACAATCTAGTATCTGATATTTTATATGTGAATAAAGTTAAACAGTTTCCATAATTTTTGTTTTTTTTTTGTGAATGAAAATCGATTAAATAATCTCAAAATTCAGGAATTAATACTGGAAAATACTTAAGAGATGTAATGGGCATTCACATTACAGCAGCTAGGGACATCTAAGAAAGTAGCAACATTTCCGGGATTGAATCTTTGAAGAGACATGGGGGTTGGAAATCAACTGGGGTAGCTGAGGGCTATATGTATAGCTTCGAAATAGAGCTAGAAAAATATTAAACCTGAGAGAAAATATAGAAGAAATTGCCAAAGGTTGCACTGAATTCTTAGCACTAAAAATCCCCGGTACCATCATCAGTTGTAAACGCTACTCTAAATTCACAACAAGATGCAACAACGGTATTTCGCATTGAACATTCAATATTTATTTGAATGCTGAATGAAAGTTTCAGTTTTGTTTGCAGTTTAATGAATCTTGACTTATTAACATTTGCTTTCTTGTATATATCCATATATGATAACACTTTTCCTTCTGCTGGAGGGAAAGTGAAAACTGAAGCTCCGGCGGAGGAAAAATGAAACTTAACGGTCGTCTACAGAGTAGAAAAATGACAGATTTGAAAGAAATAGTTATTTATGATATGAGTGTTAAAAGTGACGTTTTATTTTGTGACTAAAAAAGTTCGTGAAATGAGCGGAGCGAATTGAACAATTTCACGAACAAAATTAAATCACATTTAACACAAATACCATACAATGTTTTTGTACAACTGCCCTATTTCGATAATGAAATGGGCGAATTTGCAAAGACAATAAACTTCAAAATGCATAATTATATTCAAAAGGTTGTTCTGAATGGCAAACGTTGCCAACGTTATGATTAGTAACAAATGAGAAAAGACGCTGTCATTTGAATTTCGTACCTGTTCAATTTTCGTCTTGGGTATTCAACTGCTCAATGTATTTGTCGAGAGTTTAATTATTAATAAAAGTGACGATTTGGTTGTTCTTCTGGATATTGAAGAGTCTGCAACAAGAGCAAATCTGGAACTCCTACCTAAAAAATCTGTTCAGCAGTACGATATTGCATATAACAATTTCCTGGCCTGGTGTATATTGAAGAATGTAGATGGGAACGTCAGTGAAACTGTTTTCCTGGCATACTTGGAAGAAAAATCAATCAAAAATATGAAGTTCATTAACTTTGTGGAGCAAATTTTCAATGATAAAGTCAAGCGCCTTTATTAAAAATGGTGTG
Organism: Hippodamia convergens; assembly: GCA_038502775.1. Lineage (NCBI taxonomy): Eukaryota > Metazoa > Arthropoda > Insecta > Coleoptera > Coccinellidae > Hippodamia > Hippodamia convergens. Next base: position 453,977 of record CM076614.1, read on the forward strand.
GATGTTGGTAAATATTTTAAGGAAATAGCATATTTAAAACGGAAAAGTGAACTATATTGTCCCAAAAAATCGAAAATTCTCAATCGTGAACAAGTTGAAAAATTTATAAAGGGGATATCAGATCAGAAATACTTGATGGTTAAGGTTGAAACTATTTTCGGATTATTTGGAGCCTGTCGGCGTGAAGAATTTTATAATTTATCAGTGGAAGACATCGAAATAACAAATAAATCATTGGTTATACAACTATCATATAAAAAAAACGAAAGCCAGCCGTTCTTTCAGTATTATTGGGAAGTATGTTGACTCTTTTCATAAGTACTTTTGCACTGCGTCCTTCTGTCATCAGATATCTTCGTTTTTTCCTGAAATACATGAATAATAAATGCACTGCCAAACCAGTTGATACTAATACATTTGGGAAAATTCCATCTATTGTTGCCGAATTCCTCAAACTGCCAGAACCAAAGCAATATACAGGACACTGTTTTCGAAGATCCTCGTTGATCATTCCATGGCATATAGAAATGTCATTGCTGAATAAATTATTCCAATCTCAACAGATTTCGGATCATCATCATCCAATATTGTACTTCCGGTTTCTACAAGTACTGTTGTGCTGAGGATTCTAATAATGTTTTTTTTCGCTGCCTTACGTCACAGGGCATTGTTAGTAATCATTTTACGATTAATATTAATGTTCATAAGTAATGATTGTTAAATATTGATACTGAAAATTTGCAGTTGCTGAATTTTTCTCATCTGATTTCAACATAAGAAAATGGAGTGCTAAAAATATTTTCAACACTAATGTGCAATGGGTTGAAAATTTCAGATCAATTTGATGAAGTATAAATTGAATTCTCTTGCTGTTCTGGCTTTTTTTTAGTTTCAGGTTGGAGTTTGTGTTTGGAAATCCTTCCTCCGAAGAGCCGTCCCGCTGATCGTGATGTCCTTCTATATAGAATATTCAGATACAACAATTTTATTTTATTTTTTTTAACGGGGAGACAGGTTTTTTCGGCTGAGGTTTTTTCCCCTGGCTCTATAGTATCGTATAATACTGGTGATGAAAGTATCGTATGATACTATAGTATCATACGAAGAATGTTGTGGTACCCCGTTCCTTTTTTTACCTCAGCTTAGGTTCTTTTTGTTTCAACATTTATTGTATTATTTTAGCTCTCTTATTCAAAAGAAGATATATATATATATATATATATATATATATATATATATATATATATATGTTAAAATATTTTTAACACACGTATGCAATCAATTTTAACATTGTTTACTGTCATTAAAAGTGTTTCTTTCAATGGCAGTTGTACAAAAACAATTTTTCCATTCATTTTCGTTATTTATTTCCCTTCCTTCGTGGGATTCATCCCCCTATTATTTTCATGACTCACCTACGTACATTTTCAGAGACTTTGGTTTAAAGTTTCTACTGTGTGGGCAGTTGTGCTTCAACAGCCTTATTTATGATAATAACATCGGAAGCAGCACTCGTTCAGCGGCTGTTTAGTCAGAAATTTTAAGCTCCCTTCTTCCTCCGATACCATGACGCTAACAGCGCACTAAAACCGTAATTAACGCACATACAGAGAAATCTTCTATCATGCAGATACCCCGAAATTTGGGGGGATGCTCCAATCTCATACGCCACAGTCTCCAATGCCTCTCCAAGCAGCTATTTACGCATTTCGGAAAGCGAAACTACTCAGGAATAATGCGTGTCTGCAAATCATTGTCTCTTGCCCCGAAGGCAAGTCTGCACGCCCAGCCTTGAGCCCTTTGAATTTATCACCATTTATTCGAACCATTATTAGATAGTCTGGTTTGTCTCCCGCTTCATTTGCAGGGGGATGGGGAATGGAACAAGAGATTTATATTGGTATTTACTAGTGAGAGTGAAATGGGTCGTAAAGGCGATATTTCGCTGATGGGGGTAGCGGGAGAAAACTAATCTTCAATTTGGGTTACATCTGGTACGTCAACCTTCTTGCATGTTTCCAATATATACCGTGGAAACAACATATTCTTAATATATAAAACTAAGTCGACCATTTTGTTGGTTTCCCCATTTATAACTCAAGATTGGATGACCGTTTTGTTATGAAAGATTTTTTATTGTATTCTTCTACGACAGGGTTAACAAAAAATACATTAAAACTCTGAAAATTTTGATGAAATGGAAAAAAATACACTCTAATTTTCCTTCTTGCGAATAACGCCAATAAGTGACGCTACTGTACATTTTCTAATAAAATTAACGCATCTGTGTCCATGTGTTATTACACCTATCTTTCTTCAGAACACTACGGAAAATTTCATAACGAAATGTTCTGAACAAATCCCCATTCTAAAATTATAGATATAGATAGTTATCTAATCTATGATGGCAATGTACTGTGTATTTTGAGTTACTTGAACGTCCGAATCAAGACATTGACATTTTCTATCGAACACACAAAAATACAATGGGTGTTTCCAAATGACTTCATTTGGAGAAGATATAATTGAAGGACGTGGATTCAATCCAAAATTCCAGGTAAGAATATAATATTAACATTAATGATTTCAAATCACTTATTTTGTCTTCCATTTCTCCTATTTAGTTCGAAGGCTTGATTCATCATCGAATTGGATCATTACAACTCATGATACACATCATGAATTCCTCCAAATTTACTTCATATAGGCAATATGGATGATCAACGTCAATCAATTAATGCAGATGTGAGAAGAATAATTCTTCAAGATCTGTAGCAAGTACTTCATGAACATCATGCATTGGTTCGATTGTATAAAACTGCTTTTGAACGTATGCCAAGTGACAATCACAAGGTTGTGATTAGAGCAGATAAATGACTTGTTGGGACACATGACCTCAATTCAACGCCCCTACAATAGACGAAGATGTGATTGTGAATGAAAACTTGGAAACTCGTGATATTGTTCCTAAGCGTCGCAATACTGGAGAATTGCAATATATGTAACACACCCTTCATACGATGCTCTACAATACCCGCTAATGTTTTGTAGAGGTGATGATGGATATTACTTCAACATCAAGATGATCAATCCATTGAATGGTGAGTACCTTCATTAAAATTTATAATGTCTACTTAATACAAATTTGAATTTGTATTGATTTTAGGCCGAGAAACCACCAAGAAAGTGAGCTCGATAAATTTTTATTTATTTCGTTTGATGGTTCGTTAAAATGCTGAGAACTATTTGATGAGATTTCTTCGATTGTTGCAGCAGTATTGTGTGGACATGTATTGTGAAACTAGCTGACCCGGCAGACTTCGTACTGCCTCAATCGATAAATAAAAAAGCAACTTTAATATTATAATACACTATTTTGGTATAATGTTGGCCAAGAAGTGTTTAGAATCATTTCTTATCCCAGAAACTAAAGAGCGTAGAGGATCTGCTGGTGGAACCAATAGTGGCAATTGGCAATTATGAAGAGATGAATAAAGTTGCACTAACCATTGTTTTTTTTTAAAGAAATATATCAACTGAAATCCAAAAAGGTACAAAGTATACAAAAAATTTAATTGCATTGATATAAGTATCTACATTGTTATTCATACATCAAAAGAATTCTCTTATTTAAGAGGTAGAGAGGGAACTTTCAATATTTTATCGATTGAGGCAGTACGAAGTCTGCCGGGTCAGCTAGTATGGAATATAATTCTCTTTATCCTTCTGTTGAAGAATCTCAAAAACAGAGAAAAGAGAAACAGGTCATGTTTTGTATCCCTTAACTGGTATGGTGCTTTAAATTTACTTTCAGGGTATGGTAGGGTCAATTTTGACCCTGTGTATTTTTTCTATCAAATTCAGAAAAATATAGTCTTTTCTTCATCCAGAATTTCTCTTTGATTATCAAACTACAAAGTGAAAATTAATTCATTGTATTCCAAACATGTAGAATGAATTGATATTAAATTTTTCAGAAACTTTGGAAAAATACTATAATATATTTTTGAGAAAAAAAGAACCAGGAAAATAATAAATTTCCACTCGAATCTCGCTTTAGAATGAGTTTCTCCGAAGAATATGGCAGTCAAATATGGAAAAACGGAACCAGGAAAATTCTAACAAACATGTTTCATATAGTACTATTTCCTTATATGTTCAAATTGATTCCAATTTTGGCACTGTTCTGATCGAACATTGATTGTTGCAAACAATTTTTATTCACATTCAGCACAAGAATATAAATGTTTATTATCGTTTAATGGACATAAAAACACCTAGTTTCGTTTTGGAGTCTAACAGAATCTTCGGTTGGTTCCACTGACTTCATGACGTTAATGGTATGGCAGGGTTAAATTTGACCCTATGCCCGCTGTCACTGTTTTATACCAGATGCTAACAAAAAATTACTAGCGTATATTAGTTATATCAATACAGTAGGAGAATAGCTGGAAGGGGGAAGAATGAGAATCACTCCGTACGATTTGATTTGAGTAGGGTCAATTTTGACCCTGCCATACCAGTTAAGGGTGCGGTTTTTCAGCACAAAAATATAGGATGATTTGCTGAAGCTCCTCACAGTCCATCATCATATGGAAAACACTTTAAGTTTTTCATTTTCGGAAAATCCCCGAAAATCTGCTTTCAACGAATTCATGGTTAGAATGATGAAATTTCTGAGATTATTTCAAAAAAGCTACTTTTTCGGCTAATCGCTAGGAAGTATTGGCATTCCTGTCAAAATTTCTCAAAAAAAAAAAAGATTTTCCAAATTTTAGAAAATATTCATTTCCTCTCAGTAAAGAAATTATATTTCCTTCAGTGGCGTAGCGAGGGGGGGCAAGAGGGGGCATCATGCCCCGGGCGCTACTTATATAGGGGCGCCAAATGGTTCGCAAAACAAAAAATTGCTGAATTAAGTGGGAGTTACTGCAGCTAAACAATATTCAATCGTTGTGACATATTTTTGGAATAATTGAAAAGATATACCTATTTGTTATCCTCACATTCAACGTTATCATGGAAAAATATAAAAAATGCTGTGAAAAAACTGTCGAACGTGCAGCGCCAGAATATAAGCGATTAGGGTTATTGTAGAAGAGCTAGCTGGGAATATGTTAGAACTATTAGAAAAACTAGCAGAAGATACCACTACAAATAACAACAGAAGTGAAGCTACAATTCTATGATCCTGTACAGGTCAGATTACAACGACCTAGATTGAAAAGCATTTCATGATCTTGAATAATTAGCGACTGAACTAGTAGAAATTCGGGACAACCTCTGCAAAGAGGTCACTCTGTAAAAAATGGGTGATGAGATGCTGCAAAATACCCAGGTTGGGTTTTCCGCAAAAAATGAGATTTCTCGAGTTATCAAGAGCATTCTTGATCGTCTTCAACAAGAATAAGTTCACGATTAAGTGACCCTCACCTATATCAAATATGGATTTTTACTAGATATTGAAAATTTATAGCAAGGATATTGTGGACAACGAAGAAGAAGAAAATTGCAAAAATTTGGGTAAATTTTATTATGCTGATTTTAACGAAATAGAATTCTTCAACGAATTAGTTGCAAAATTAACTCCGCACTAGAAAAAAAATTGAACCTTGAACTCCTTTAAAATTTCTGAATCTGAATATGATTCTCGTATGAGAGTTTCAGTACAAATACTTCTGACTCTCTCAGCTTCAATTGATAGCTGCAACTATCAATTAAAATTACTTCCGACATACCTACGATCAACGATGGGAGAAGATCGTCTAAGTCACCTGGCTTTTTCAAGTGTGGAAAGAAAAATTTTAAAATGATTTACTTGGATGACATTATTCATGAATTTGATTCATCAAAAGCAAGCAAAAGTCATGCATAAGTTATATTAATACTCGTATATTATTATTGAAACTTCAGACAATGAATATTTCTTTTTTATAGTTTCAAAACTTCAAAACGTTTCCTTTAATATTTCTTAATAAATATATAAAATGAGGGTTGAAGAACTTAGGTCAATGGCCTTAAATACAGTTATTTATTTATATGAAATGAATGATAAGTATATCTTGACGTAATTCTAGATGATCGTACATCGCAAAATCTATTGTTGTTTTCTCTACTACAGTTTTTGTTCGAAGTTTGAAGCCTTGTTTGAGCCTATGACTTTATTTATCTTATTTCATTCATTTGGTAAATTTCACATGCAATATTATATCGTCGGTCCAATGCCATAGTCACAAATATGCTTTCTTGATGTTTCGAGAAAAACGTGTTTAAAAATTTAAGACAGTGCTATAAACATAGATTGCATTTTGTGGTTCTAGGCTAGAAGTAGGAGAGAGGGATAAGCAAACTCCTTCGCGATTTTGACATTGATACCATGACTATAATCGCGATATAGTGCACATAGGCGAAAAGCACCTTCGTGGCATTGTACCGACGATATGTCTTTATGAATTTAGAAGGGGGGGGGCGCTAAGAAGGTTTTGTGCCCGGGCGCGAGTTAAGCTCCCTACGCCACTGATTTCCTTACTGCTGCGTTGAGTTTGACACTTCAGCAAATACGTTTCCGTAGTAACGCCACCAATTTCCTTACGAATTTCAGAGCACCATTCATTTATGAATTAAATAATTCGTATTTTTTTTAAAATTGATTGATATCTGTCGAATCTCGTAGAAAACGCCAGATTCCCGGACTCTTGCACAATTAAATGATGTTCACTTGAAATTTTGCTCAATAAATTCAATATTAAAATTTCATTATGCCAAAGTTGGATCATCCTGTATATCCTCGAGAAAATGAGCCACATGTAACCTTTTTTTTATTGGCTACTAGAAAGAGGACTCTCGATAGAAATAGCCTCGATCCTATCTGCACATCGAAATGTGATTAACTCCGAGCATCTGCGTTGTTCTTTCAGAAGCGATGAAACTGGAATGTCTTTCAGTCCAGCCAAGCTTCACTCGAATCTTGAATGTAGAGGATATGTGAATGCAGACGATGCTCGTTCTGTTCTAATTTATCAGTCACTTCATTCAGCCGAAGCTGTTGCCAATAAAATAAGTTTTAATCGTGTCCAACAGTCATTTTCGAAGGCTGGACGTGAATAAACCCTTGCAATAAATAATGTTGTGGAAATAGAAGGCATCCTTTCGTTTGGATAATCTATTTTCGCATGACGTGGCATGCAGTTTCTTGTCTTGGATCGTTTTCATTCAAGAGATTTCTGGGGAGATTCTTTGTTGAGGATCAGAGGAGTTTTAGGCTTGACGAATTCTCTGGATATTTCCAGGAGGGAGAAGTAGAAGACTCTATTGATTTGTTGGGATTTTTAAATGATTTGTGACTATTGAGTATAACTATAAATAGGAACGGACAACCTCAAGCCATCAATGTAGATCCAAACTTTTTTTACTGAGAAACGGGAAGATTAAACCTATGTGAAATCTACGACTATTCGTCTCGGTGGTTCACATGGATAGTGGAAACATTCAGACATTCCGTACCCGTATTTGGCACCTTACGCGAATAGGCGCAATGCCATTGGTCAGACGAGCAGGATTTGAGAAATCAATCACATTTCGAATGCAAAATGTATAATACGTACAAAAAGCAAGAGTTAAGCTTTATTTATCATTTCATTCAGCCATAACTTATATCGGCTAATTGAAAGTAGGATTTTTTGCCATTTAATGAATTAATCCTTACTGTTGCTTTATTCAGCCAATTTAAATTGTGAATGTTTTGAGCCTAGCATAACGTCTTTCAGTACATATAAATGCCAGACAGATCTTTTCTGCTTACCTATGCTATAATATAGGTAATTTATATTCTGCAGCATCCAAATGAAATATTATTGAAATCGAAAAGTGGTACCAAGTTCTAGAAAAAAAACTATTTAATTTTGAAGAAATGAACTGTCTAGTTTGATGACTGAACTTACAGTCCTTTCGTACGTTTTCTGAACATGAAAATTCGTTTGATTCACTTTCCAAAAAATCGAAAGTGTTATAAGTCAAGATCATTAATCTCTTGATTAATAAACGAGGGGATTGCAAAATTTCTCCGTCTCGCAAAAATAATCAAATAAAGAAATTCTAACATAAGAAGTATTTCATTCTTCAAAACATGATTCATGAATAAAGTATAACCAAATTGAATGGAGTGATTGACGTATCTCACCTAATTTCTCAGCTGAATTTTCGATGTTCGGTTGCAATTACTTATTGAAATGCGAAATCAAGCATTTAAAGGGATCATCAATGGAAGATTAAACTTGAAGTGTATTGAAAATGTGGGAAATATGCAAATTAAGTCTGGTGAGGAGAGTTTTTTTAATCTCACATACATTTGAAAATATGAATGATACTGAAGAAATCAAAACCTTTCACAGATCATTCACTTTTTCAATATAGTTTTATTGAAATTTTAAATTTTTGTCAAGAGATTTCTCTGGTTTTGCTTTTGACATAATGTTTATTCTAGCAGAGCATAACTTCGAATTTAAGTGCTAACATTTGTTTCCAATTCTTTGTTGTGCTTATGTGTAGGTTCAAATGTGTGTTATCGAAACGGTGAATTCTGAAATAAAGGCAAAAACCACGACTTTCGGGGATAAACACGTTGAAGGTTTAGCGCGGTGCTATATATACTCTTGGTTTACTCGCGCTAGAACAGAGAAGTTTTCGAGTCTACCAATGACGTAGCGCTATTCGCGCAAGGTGCCAAATGCGGGTACGGAATGTCTAAATGCACACTGGACAACTAGATGACATCTCACCAAGTGTAACACTCAATGGTCCAGAATTTTTTCACCATGAGTTTACATCAGTATTAACCCTCAACTGGTTTGGCAGGGTGAAAATTGACCCTACTCTAATCAAATTGTACCATAGGCAGATACGGAGTGATTCTAATTCCTCACCCTTCCAGCTATTCTTCCAGTGTATTGATATGACTAATATAAGCTAGTATTTTTTTTTGTTAGCGTCTGGCATAAAACCGTGACAGCGGGCTTTGGGTCAAATTTGACCCTACCATACCATTAGTGTCATAAAGTCAGTGGAACCAACCGAAGATTCTATTAGGCTCCAAATCGAAGCTAGGTGTTTTTATGTTCATACAACGATAATAAACATTTTAATTCATGTGCTGAATTTGAACAAAATTGTTTGCAACAGTCAATGTTCGGTCAGTACACTGTGCCAAAATTGTGATCAATATGGACATATGAGGAAATAGTACCATATAAAACATGTTTGTTAGAATTTTCCTGGTTTCGTTTTTTCACATTTTACTGCCATATACTTTCGGAGAAACTCATCCCGAAGCGAGATTCGAGTAAGAATTCATTATTTTCGTAATTGTTTTTTCTCATAGATATATTATAGTATTTATTCAAAGTTTCTGAAAAATTTATTATTTATTCATTATCATGTTTGGAATACAATAAATGCATTTTCACTGTGTAGTTTGATTACCAGAGAAGAATTCTTGATGTCGAAAAAACTTTCTGAATTTGATGAAAAAAATATACAGGGTTGTCTATCTAAATTTGTTGTGAATATTTTTAAGCGTTTATAAATTAAGAGTGACGTTGGTATTTTATGAAAATTGTTCCGTAAATGTTGTGGGGCCCTTCATACAACAAAAATTGCAACTTGGGTGCACATTAACTCTCTCAAAATTTGACGCGATCTGACCGCCTGGAAAATTTCTTCTCCTTTTGCGCGAGACTCACGACACAGACCTCCCCTCAGATTCACAGTCTGCCGATTTCCGATCTCGTACCTGACAGTTATCTTTGTGCCTTATCACGACAGGATCATCGGAAATCATTTAGATTATCCCAAATCCCTCCGATACCCACTGAACCGCATGCGCAGACTTGTTCCCGAGGCAGAAGGCATCCGCCTTGGTCCAATGGACCATAATATTGGGATGTTCGTCATAACCGATCATTTGCGATACGGTTGTTGAGTGACAGGTGGCCTGATGCATCGGAGGAGGCTGGATAGGTCGGACGATTTCGTGCTAGAGATGGGTCGGATTATTATTATTTTATTTGAAGTTTATTCAAATGTGGCTGAAGAAAATGACTTTTTAGAATGCCATTCTATTTCATGATTTTAAAAACTAATATGAAGAATCAAGCAATGGAGTAGAAATATGCAGAGAGGAAAAAAACAAAATGTTTACTGTGAAAGGGGAAAAGCATGAAAAACTTCACAGTATAAACGATAAATAAAAAAAGATGAAAACGGGAGACAAATCATCAAGAAAAACACAGATATAAACGAAAACCCCAGAAAGTGGAAACGACATAAATAATCGAGTTTTCTTTACAAACTTAGGGTAACGTAAAATTGATTATTCGTCTAAGAAAGAAATGAAGTTGTGAATATATTTTATCTTGGATAACATTTATACTTTACTACTAAGGAGTAAAATCCGATAGTATGGCAGTATATGCATTAATTAGCAAACAAAATATAGTTTAAATGAGATTTTGTGATGAAAATTAATATTAATATGATTTCGAGTTGCAAGAAATAAAATTAATTTCAGCATGTAGATCCGCAGCGTATACAGGTTGTTAAGAAAAATCGGGCAAAATAACGAAGTTTTATTTCCAGAGAATTCAAGCCTTCTAAGACTATCAATACAATGTATGGCCTCCACGGACATCTTCTTTGCATAAAACACACGAGGTTGTTGATCATTTCTTGAGGAATTTGGTTCCATGAACGGAGCAACAGCTCTCTCAGATCCCGCCTTATGCCATAAAACTACCCCCTCGGAATGGATGGACTTCTTGGACATAGCGACGATTACTGCGTACGGCGTATGCGTGGATTGTCCTTACCCTTATTCTTCGAGAATCTGAAAATCGTCCATATCCGGATTCATCAGTGAAAAGGACACTATGCCATTGATCGTTCCAATTGATATGTTGCCTTGCCCATTCCAGTCTTTGACGCTTATGGTCAAGTGTTAATGGAACTCCTCTTAATGGACGTCTAGAACCTAGATTCACCTCTCTCAAACGTCGTCTGAGTTTCGATGGAAACTTGGACCCCATCTGCATCTTGAAGAGTATTCGGTAACATTCTACACGTAGATGTAGGCTTTCTTCTCGTCGAAACGGTGATGCAACAATTCTGAGCAGCTGTTGTTTTTCGTCGCTCACCAAGCCTTGGTCTTTGAAACAGGGAACCTGTCTCCCTGAACCTATTCCAAAATCGAGATATCACACTTTGGCTGACTTGGAGCCTTTCCGCTGCAACAGCCGGAGTTAGGCAACCCTGTAGCATTACGATAGCCCTATTAGCCTCAGCGTTTGTTAATTTACGTCTTGGCATTTTCAGAAAACTCGTTTCAAATCGAAGCTGGTGATAAACTGACTCCATTCCAAAACAAGAACATTCATGAAGCATATGCAAAGAACCAAACTTCAGAAAAAAGGTGATCAGATTGACGAAATATCTCATACTGATTTTTATTGGATCGATTCAAGTTGTTATTGAGTTTTAAATGATTTTACAGCGATTTTCTCGAAGATTACATGCTCTTCAAAACGATTGAATTCGATATCCCCAACTCTTGTGGAGCAGTTTATTCACTAATATTCTGATGAAAAAAAGACACAACAAATTCTACTTTTATCCACATCGCTGCATAGATAATCAAATTCCCTTTCTTCTGAATTATTACAATTCAAATATTCCATGAGGAATATTAAATTAAAAAAATTATACGATAAATTGCTTCTGAAAATAAAAATCGAATCGTACGAGAATTATTGACGAATTTCTTTACCATTTTTTTTTATAAACGCATAAAGATTTCTATTGTTTAGAGTTTTTTTAATTTCTCGGAAAGAAAATTAAAAATAGATCAAAAAAATAGAGAATACCTTTGTTTGGGAGAATAAAAAAGATTCTATGAGAGGAGAGAAAAGAATATTGGTCGTAATATTTCAAGTGCCCACTCCACGAGAAATAGTTCAGATGATTCATTTCTCATATTCATTCTGTAGTCCAATATGTCACAAACGTGTAACGAGCGGTAGAGTTATTGGGGGGAACCCGTCCTTCCTCCCATTGATTTCAATAAATGAAAAAATTGTAAGTGACCAATCGAAAAAAATAAAAACACGTGTGGCACTCGAGGACTGCCGCGGTGAAGCTATTGCATAGCATCTATTCAATTATAAGAAGATAATATTGTTGATTCAAAATATTTTTTTTTATTTTACAATACATGTAGGTTATTCAGGAATGTTTATCATTGAAACTAGAGGTTTATGGTAACTGAAATATAAGAAACATAAGTTTGAGACTTAATGTCTTCTAAATATCTGAAAAATACCGCGTCAATAGTGGTTCCATATTTTGCTGTGGATTCTTGTGGATCATTATTCATTTTTTAAATTCAATTTTTCCGAAAGAAAAGTTGTCAACCGCTCTGATTTTTTTTCAGCAAAGCCAAGGTAAGTGGAAATTTATTACCATTTGTACCAAGTATTTTCGACTCTTTTTCAGTGTACTCCAGTAAAGTGCGATGAATAAAATGCTCTACCTCGTCCAATTTTGATTTCGGAGAAATGTACATTGATACCATGACTATGTATAGGCCATTTCTAAGTTTTCATAAGCATACACAAATATCTCCAACAAATGAGCGTCTAACATTAACATCGCTAACGTCTTCAATATTTATTTCAATATTCGGAGTCATAATATTAGTAACATTATTACTATTTTGGTAAATAGCTACCCCACCTTTTAGAACAGTATCTCGTTTGAATCGAACAATATAATTGAAATCAGGTATTTCAATCGGAATATCACGCATCATGCATGTTTCGGTAAGAAGTAACACATTGGTTTGTCTCGTAACTGAATCTTGTAAATCGTATTTGTGATTATGTAGACTTTGGCAATTGAAAGTCATTATTGAAATGCCATGTCTATTACTAATGAAATCTAAGACACTTTGAGCTATCATCTGAACACTATTTAAATACAGTCTTTTGAATTCTTGCAACAAAGATGCAGTCGATGCAGCTTGCCTTCGATTATGATGAAACTTAAATGCAGAATTATCATTTTTTGTCGTAATATACAATTTTTCAATATCAGTCACCCGAGAGAGTGCAACATAGACGAGTTCCTGAGAATGTGATTTACTATACTCATATACTATTTCGTCAAAAGTTCCACCTTGCTACTTATGTATAGTTAGAACAAGAGCTGAAGTTAATGGAAAATGTTCGCGTTTGGCTATACATTTTCTATCCGATGTTAATGAAGTATTTGCCGTTCGTAATTCAATGGGAACAGCGAGATTGCCGACTACATTTTGCACTGCTAGAGTCTAGTCGCAAGCACCCAAACACCGTGCCGAAGTCTCCTGAACTGAACCGACGATACACGGCTGTGTTAGGTTTTTTCGATACGGAATTTCTACATTCGGTCGCCGCGCTCAAAGCCTGAGATGAAAGCTATGCAATAGCTTAAAAAATTGTAAGTAACTATCCGAGTAAAATAAAAAAAACATTAACAACAATGATGTGTAGAAACAATATTTCAAAAGAAATAACGAACAACGACATACTATCAAATTCACCTGATAAAACACGACATACAACTCCACCATTACCAGCACCTCTTCCCCCAAATCAGAAGATAGGGCACCCACAATATTAATTTACCCCCTAATTCATGCTGAATAAGTGTGTGGATAAAATTAATGGAACCCTTCGAGCCTCGCTCTAGTCCCCTTCACAATTAACTCAGGAATTGGGGAATTTTTCTCTCCCCGCAGATGAGCTCGGGTAAGGGAGAGAGTTTTTAAGAGCTGGAGGTGACAACCATGGCGTTTGCGGAATTTGGCGGAGTTAGTGTGTGGCTTAGGGATCAGGATGTTATTGAGGCGAATATTGCCGACGGGGAGGGGTCTTCCTCTGGGGAATTTGTGAGAGGAGGATTGGGGAACACCAAGGAAAACGTCTGGAGAAGTTCGGGTTCTTCGATGTCCTCCCAAAGTTGACGATTGGGTGTTGACACTGAGAAAACTGGATTAATACATGAAATTCGAAAGTTTTCTGATGAAATTCACTCCAATTGGGGATATGGGGGGCTCTTCATTTACTGCAATATTGATTATTCCCGTTTCGTGTATGAAATTGTTAGGAAAAGCATCATCTACCGTTATGCGAATATTTTATAATGAGCGCGGAAGAACGCGAGCTACGAAAAATAATGTCTTTTAACGAAATGTTTTGAACAAATCTCCATTCTGCAATTATATATGTAAACAATTACTGTGTAGTTTGAGTTTCCTGAAGGGATGTTTTGGGGCATTGATTCTTTTGCCTGGTCACTTCCGATATCCATTACCGGTAATTCCAAAATGAGCGGCTGTCGATGAAATAAATGCTTGCCTTAAATCATCAACTTCAAATTTGGGTAGGTAATAAAGCTCTCAATTCAGATGATTGCGGTCAGAATAGTACCAATAGATATTTGCAGCCCACAAAAATGCAAAAACAACTGCACCACAAATATTGTTGGAAATGATTTTTTTAACTGCAAAAAAGGATGCAATGCGTCATGCACCTGCAGAAAACTGAGTCTTTTTCGTAACGCCACATGTGGGGAATGTGCAGGTGTTGAATAATAAGACAGTTTTCCAATCTTTGGCAAAGATGAAGAAATAATAATTGACAGTGGCGACAGCCAGTCAGAATCAGATTAATTTTTTGACACACGTGAATGAAGTGATGAATAATTGAAATGTTCAAATGATATTTTCATTTTGTTATTTTGAACAGATAGGGGTTGCTTTTAGGGTTGAAAAAAAAAACTGAAACTAACATTGATCCAAAAAAAATTATAAAATTGATTGAAATTATTTAATTATATCAATAAAGACTCAATTCTACACATTTTATGCTGAAAGGGGGTGGTTTTATACGATCTTGAAGTATATAAAGACCTTCATTCAACTTCATAAAACTCTACTGAGGCCTAAAAATTACTTTGATTTACGTTAGAACAAGTTTCTTTTAATTTTGGATAAAGGGGTTGTTTTCACCCTTTAAAAATAATAAGCATAAATCGTCATAGGGTAGGAGTAGGAGACAAGTATAGCTCATATCCAAAATTTTATCGAAATCTAAGCCTCTTGATAGAATTCGGAGGCAATGCCTAAGTTTCGGCCTCATTGACTGGACTGATTGTACAGGACAATTTTATGTCCATTCACAAGGTATTACCTGTCAAGGTACAAATACCTATTATTATACCATAATAGTTTATTATAATATTAAAGTTGCTTTTTTATTTATCGTACGTGCAGTACGAAGTCTGCCGGGTTTATTAATATTTATAAATAAGTTTTCCATTCAGGTGTTGAAGTTACCTTATAGGAATGAATTTATTGATCTTAATAATATGTAGTACATCAAATTCAACTTTTTTTCGATAGAACTATACAGGGTGTACCAAGTTCGACGGCCTATTAGAACTGTACCTATTTGAAATCTGAAAATTGGGATCATGTTATTGTTCGACATTATGTACCGAGCTGAAATACTCTTGAAGCCTGACCACTTTCACTTATACTGGGAATGAAGAAAAATAAAAAAAAATTTGTTTTTAATTTTTCGATTTCATTTTTGATAGAGTTTTCAATTCTGAATGTATTCGTATTGAATTCGTTGCTCTCTTCGAAATACTTTTCAGAATATCAAGAAAAACTGAAGAAGAAAGGCAGATAAGAGTATTCGGTATCATGTTTGTTATTTCTACACCAAATATCTCAAGCACAAACCGTTTTTCAAACTTTCAAAATCGAAGATTGTGGAAATATCTTGAATTTCTAGAATTTTGATAAATTCGTCACAGGGTATTCCAAATGTTGGGTCAAAAGTTGGGATCAAAATTGGTCCATAACTTTTGTTCTTCGAATAAGAACCCTATTTTTTCATAATTGCGTTGGATAATGTGAAGAAAAACAATGATAATGTTTTAAAAATATTAATGAATAATTGTTGAGTGATTTAGGATTTTCTGATTTTATGTCGTACGTATAGTCAAATTCATAAAACCTGTTTCATATCAACAATGATCTATGGTCATAGTAGATAAATAATTTCAATAATTCACTTATGATAGACCTACTCTCCTATTCCATTCATCATTGTTAAAATGAAACAGACTTTATGAATTTGACTCTACGTACGACATAAAATAAAAAAATCCTAAATAACTCAAGAATGATTCACTTCAGGAGCATCAACATGTTAGAACAATGTCATAAATAAATAGGGTTCTAATCTGAACAGCAAAAGTTATGGGCCAATCTTGATCCCAATTTTTGATCCAACATCTGGAACACCCTGTGAAGAGTTTTCGAAATTCTAGAAATGTTACAATATTTCCACAGTTTTCAAAAATATGAAAACCGTTTGTGCTTAAGATATTCAGAATAGGAAAAACAAACAACACCGAATACTCTCATTTCCCTTTTTTTCTTCAGTTTTTCTCGATATTTGGAAAAGTACTTAGTTGAATTCAACGAATTAAAAGAGAATTTATTCAGCATTGAATACTCTTTCAAAATTAGAAGCGAAAAACAGAAAATATTTTTTGTAATTTTTTTTCCGTTCCCTGTATAAGTGAAAGTGGTCAGGATTCAAAAATATTTAGCTCGGTGGATAATATCATACAATATCATAATCCAAATTTCTAGATTTCAAATAGGCTCAGTTTTTTCAGGAACGTCCAATTGGCCGTCGAACTTGGTACACCCTGTATAGTTTCATTAGAATAAAAAATTTATATGATGAAATGAAATATGGGGTTTCCCTTGCAACAACTGAGGTAGTTACGGAATTTTCTCGGGACGTTCAGAAATCTACGAACAAACTGGACTACTCTAACAAACTTGCATACCCTAGAAAAGCCTCGAGATCTGAAGATCAAAGATCTCGAGAAATGTCAAACGTTGCCGACATCGGAATGTAATCGATTGAACCCACCGATCAGTTGACAGGCGACATCGAGATTAAATCAAAAAGGACCTCCAATATTAACGGCAGATCTAATAGCTCTCTGTCCCACTCGATCACGAGCATAAAATACGTGTTACATCCAAAAAGGGATACGACCATTTGTCAGGATTGACACTACCGGAGAAATTACGCCACTATCTACTTTCCCAACCGAAATGAAAAATATATTCTTCGGAATTACATGACAGGGGTCTTGGTGGTCGAATGCAGTAGGTTTAGGTAGAAATTTCTGAGTGAGAAAGGAATGATTTGGATATCTGGAGACAAGTAAGCAAGGCAAGTAGACCTAAATTTCGATAATTTTTCGATAACTTACATTTAACACTTTCACAGTTTTTTTTTAGCATGTCACTATAACTAGCCCGCGCAACTTCGTCTGCCCAAATTGGCTATTAAAATTATTGTTATTATTATTAGTCCAATGTTATCTTCAAACACGAAAAATTTGAAGAAGCCTAGATCCTGATTGCCACACAGCTTACCAGATCCAATATTGTATTTCCCTAACTTTTCGTATATATACGTCCTGTACCTAAATAACTGAAATTATGTTCCTATAATCAAATAATCAGTCTACCCCCTCAATACATGGGTCCTCAAGTGACGCGGTTTCTTATGTCAGGTCTTCTTATTCTCGGCATCGCAAATTGAAATTAATCAAGTTGACAAAAAAGTTCTCGCGTACTTTGAGGTGAGTTGTATCTATCACGAAAGATCAACTGCAAAAAGAGGACGTAACTTGAAATGAAGCGTCTGAATGCAAAACCAGACATTTGACATATTCCAAAAAAATTAGTTAAGGAAGGATTACAATAAAAGAAGTTGCTGGCAATCTAATTCTTATACTCTAAGGTTCATAAGTATACTTTTGAAAGCCTCTATTCGTAATTCAAATGGTCAAAACTAGGACTTTTCAATTCAAAACTATGATTTTGGCAGGTTTTTCTCGTTTTGCTAGAAACGGCTCATACATCAAATGTCTGGATTTGCATTTAGACGTTTCAAGTGTCACTTTCATAAATGATCACCGAAGCCGAAATTGACATAGATAACCGAACATGATATCCAATGTTTATCGCAATATTAATTAATTATTTATGTAATATTAATTCATAAGATGGATGTTTTTTGCGAACTTTGCGTCATTCTCATTTGAAGAAGTTATTGAAATCGAGAAATAGATGTAACGATGTTATAAATACAATGCAAAATCAGTTTTAAACTTCGATGTTTAATTGTCAAACATCAATGATCATCGAAAATCAATGATAATCGATCACCATCATTTCTATTGAAAAACCATATTAAATACCTTGCATTTTCTTATTTTCTCACCTTTTAAACCATTCCTGAAATTCCACGAATAAGTCAAGACCAAAATAAGCCAAATTCGTCCAGCCGTTTTCAAGTTTTTGCGTACCTAACGCACAGCAATTCATTTTTATATATACAGAAGATTGGAGATGTGGAACTTCATTTTCTCGCAATTGAATTTCCCTGCTTTGTGATTTCTACTCAGTACATCGCACCGAATTGCTTTAAATATCGGAATTTTTTATGAAGATTTTATCCCTGAGGTTTATTGGATATAGACGATGCCAAATAAGGCTAAAACCGGTATATCTTTCATCTCAGAGATAAAATCTAATATCATTTCTCCAACATCATGATAAAAAAATCTCTGAGCCTGGGAATTGAAAATGGTATTCATTTCGATAATCACTATTTTGAATTCATCTATGTTTAAAAAATTACATTAGACACGTACGAATTAGGCCCAAGCAATCCAGAAGTTAACCTCATTTAACTCCTTTATTATTAGTTTTACTTTCTTTGTTAAGTTTTTTTCCAGTCCCAGAAAGTTTTTCAAAATGAGAGTCCCTGAAGTGATTTCAAAAGATATACTTTTCACTGTTACCTGTCAAATGGATTTTTTCGATCAACATTTTTTAGTCTTATGAATTAATAGTAATGAAACTACATGGCGTACCAAGTTCGACTGCTATCATAAGTTCCTGAGGAACTGGACCTATTTGAAATCTGAAAATTGGGATTCTAATATTGCTCGATATTTTCTACCGAGCTAAAATATTCTTGAAGCCTGACGACTTCAACCTATACAGGCAATGGAAAAACATAAATTTTTCTGTTTTTTCGTGTCTAATTTTGAAAGAGTATTCAATTCTGAACATATTCATATTGAAATCGTTGCAGTCATCGAAATACTTTTCAAAATATCGATAAAAAATGAAGAAAAAAAGGAAGATAAGAGTATTCGGTATCATGTTTGTAATTGCTTTTCTAAATATCTTGAGCACAAACCGTTTTCACATCTTCGAAGTCGAAGACTGTAGAAATATTGAACATTTCTAGAATTTTGAAAAAATCGTCACAGGCTTTTCCAAATGTTAGGTTAGAAGTTGGGATCAAGATTGGCCCAAAACTTTCGTATTTCGGATTATAACCTTATTTTTTTTTATTGTGTTGTATTTTACGAAGAAAAATATTGATAATGATAATTCAAGCATGTTAATGCTCCCAAAATGAATAATTTTTTAGTTATCTAGAATTTTTTGAGTTTATGTCGTACGTAGAGTGAAATTCATTAAATCCGTTTCATATCAACAATGATAAATAAATTAATAAAAGAAATCTATCTCTAGTGAATTATTACAATAGTTCATCTTCTATGACTATAGATCATTTTTGATATGGAACAGATTTTAGGAAATTGACTATACGTATGACATAAAATAAGAACATCATCAATAGCTCGAGA
Organism: Hippodamia convergens; assembly: GCA_038502775.1. Lineage (NCBI taxonomy): Eukaryota > Metazoa > Arthropoda > Insecta > Coleoptera > Coccinellidae > Hippodamia > Hippodamia convergens. Next base: position 473,834 of record CM076614.1, read on the forward strand.
ATTACTCATTTCAGAAGCAGTAATATGTTAGAACACTATTTCTAGTTTTCTTCGCAGAATCCAACGCAATCATAAGAAAACAGGGTTGTAATTCGAAAAACGAAAGGTACGGGCCAATCTTGATCCCAAGTTTTGAGCCAACAATTCCAGAAATGTACAGGGTATTCCAAATTGCTTGATTTTTGGCTGTTTCTGATACTTCTAGACTAGATAGGTAAAAACGTTGAGAGGAGTCCTGGGCTCGATTTCCGTGAAAACACGAATAGTGAACACCGTTTCACGATATCTTCATTTGTTTTGAAGATATAACAAAATTTTGAAATTTTTTCTATTTCGAAAATGTGCCATAAATTTTTCATTTTCGAAAATATCTAAAAAAGATAAAAACTTTCAACAAGCACTTTTTCACTGGGATTAAGATATTATTTCGAATTTTTTTATCTTGAAATTTTTTTATATGAGATGAAAAAAAATGCGTTCTTATTTGAAAACAAAAATTTTTTGGTCCACGAAAAAAAAAATTGAATATAGTTTCTTATTTTCGGTGAAAAACCGATTCTAGAAAATTTAAATCGTTTTCAGATATTTTCGTGAATAAAAAATTTATGGCACATTTTCGAATACGATAATTTTTCAAAGTTAAAAAAAATTAAGATATTGTGAAACGGTTCTCACTAATGGTGTTTTCACGAAAATCGAGTACAGGAAACCTTTAGAAGCTTTTCCTATTATCTGGTCCAGAAGTACCTTAGACAGTCAAAATCAAGCAATTGTACAATATTTCCATAGTCTTCGACTTCTAAAATGTGAAAAACTTTTGTGCTTGAGTTATTCGTACTATAGGAGTAACAAAGACAATACCGAATACTCTTGCCTTTTTTCGAAGACGAATATGAATATATTCAGATTTTAACACTGTTTCAAAATTAGAAATGAAAAAACAAACACAAAATTTTCGAAATTTTTTCCATTCCATGTACAAGTGAAAGTAGTCAATCTTCAAGAATATTTTAACTCGGTAAATAATGTTAAACAATATCAGGTCCAGTTCTCCAGACACTTTTAATAGGCCTTCGAACTCGGTACATCCTGTATGAAGTTCTTTGGGAAAAAGAATTCATAGCGGCCAAAATTCACCATTTCAATTTCTTCTAGATCCTTAAATTTCAACTTCTTTAACTTTTTTTGACTTAAAATCTTTGGACCACGCTCCATTGATTCAACACATGTTATAATTAAAATTCGAAATAAATACGTCCCTTCATTTCATTACAACCACAACAAATATAACCATTATTTAAAAAATTCATAAAAAATGAAAAAATATTGGACAAAATGTCGAAGAATTTTTTTTATGTTTAGGTGATATTATCCGTTAGGAAAGATTGTTAGAATTATAATTATTTTCAAACTGTTATGAAATTTTCGAATTTCTTGTCATAATTGTATTCATCAGTACACTGAATTCATAAATAATTTTCATCAATCTCAAACAGTGTTTTGATGATAAGAATCGCTCGTAAATGAAAATTTTTTAATGGACCATCTTCCCTTATTCCCAAACTTCAAGAATCAAACAAAGCCGAGATTGGTCTCAGAAATCCACCCCTATTTCCAGCGACAAGGTATCACCCACCATCCCCGAAAATTAAAGGAGCCACTCTTCATTTAATCTTTCCAACAGGATCATAACGAAAAGCATTGCCATCGCTCGAGCCGAAGGTCGAGATCATCGTTTCAACTCCGACCTATGGCGGAATTATAGACAGGCCCACCTTCGCCGCAAGTCTTCACCCGTTGATTAAACTTTTCGGAAAACAAGCGAACTCCGGACCAAACTCAACAATGAGCAATTATTTAGTTTAATTACTTTTCGGGATTCCACCGATGTTAACCAATACTTATCTGTTGAGCACTTCCAATTGAATTTTCATCTCCCCCGTTCGGAATACAGTTCTCATTGTTTCCTTCGGTTGAGCGCCAAACTACGGACAAATAATGAAGTTGCGGGTATTAGGTACCTCTTGTATAATTGCCAGTTTGTTCTGCTTTGGCGTTGTTGATTGCTGCGATGAGAACCAACCATTGGGTTAATACGTTATCGATTAACTAGAATGTAGGTATATAAATAATCTTTTGATTGAGAGATCTGAAGTAATTCAATACATATTGAAAGAAAACGTACTTAGCTGAGATAAGTGCAACAAAGGAAAGCCATACAATTGTGCGTATGATGATTGAGGAAAGAAAAGAATCGTAGCAAGAAAAAGCCCTTATCTCGCCAGTGAAAAACAATTTACTGAAAATATTATAGTATATATACAGGGTTTATCACGAATATGGCTCTGTAGAATATTTTTAGGAAAGACACAAGATTCAGGATTGAAATTCTAAAGGGGCGCTTCAAGTAAGAAAACTACTTCTCGTGTATTTTGTTAAGGTTTTAGGACTTCCAGTTTTTCCGGAAGTGACATCAACTTTCGTCTTTCAAATGGGAACACCCATTTTTTATTGCATAAATAGATTCTTCATTGAATTCTGAGTCTTTTTGATGCCTAAAATTCGAATTTTCCCGAAAAAATTCTCTTTGAATGAGGAAATACGAAAAAAAAAATCTCAAAATTGAACTTCGAGGTTTTTTCATTGAAAATTCTCATTTTTGAGAATCTCCGAGAGGAAAGGCTGATGCTTCTTTTCCGATAGCATGATTTTCAGAATATGATACAGGAGGTCACAAATTCTTTGTCAAAGTTAGAAGTGACGAAAGAAAAAAATTATTTGTAATAATTTTTAATATTTTTGAAAGAAAAATAAAATGAACAGAACATGTAACAATTCCATTACTGAAAATTCAAATTTTCCTACCATGACAAAAAAGGAATTGTCCAAAATTCAGAATTTGCGGAAATTATCCTAAGCTTCAAAAAATAAAGAAAAACTGAACTCGTCTGAACTATATATCTCGATAACAGAGATTGCCTGAAATTTGACTTGACCGCTAATTATTTTCCAGTAATAAAACACATTCGGAATGAGATTGGAAATTGAAGTCAAAACGTTTTTCCTGAATATTTCGAAAAATATTCATTTTGGGATAAAAGTCTTGAAAGTATGCTTCTATTATTTTCTGACGAAGATTTCGAAAATGCTTCGACAAAATGGGGTTCCATTTTGAAGAAAACGATTTTTTGATGTTTCGTCACTTCTAACTCTGACAAAGAATTTGTGAAATGTTGGATAATGTTCTGAAAATCACGCTATCGGAAAGAATCATCAACCTTTCTTCTCGGAGATTCTCAAAAATAAGAAATTTTTAATGAAAAAACCTCGAAGTTGTCTGTATTTGAACAGAGTTCAATTTTGAGATTTTTTTCCTTTTTCCTCATTTGAAGGGTATTTCGAATGAAATTTTGGTGAATTTCACCATAGGCAATGTTACCCAATAAAAGCAATAACATTCAGAAGTTTCAATGAAATGTTTCCCGATAAACGTGTTCGCACGTGCGCAACTATAAAATTTTAGTTCAACGTAGAATCCCACAATCTAGGTGATATTTCATTTGAAAAGAGATTCAATTTTCTTCCAGTATTTCTCAAAATATACAGGGCATCCCATTTGTAAAAATGCACTTTCAATCGCGTTTGTATGTCTCGATAAACCATCGAATTTAGAATAACCCTGTATGAAAAGAAGCGTATTTCGTTCCAACTGCATGATTTATTTATTTATTTCCAGATGAGCAAACACCCAATACAGCATTCACTAAGACTTAAACAGATAGTGTACTAAATGATATAAATAACTGCCATTAAAAAAAAAAATAAATTGATGCATAGAATCTTAACATTCTGCATACGAAGTTTCGGTTTCCTAAGATTTATAGTATGGAAGTTATAGATAGCTATGTTTTGCACCAAAAAAGAAGAAATCACTTAATTATTCAGAAACCGCTGAAAGTAAGTATGAGAAAGTGATACCAAAATGATCGTGTTACTACGATGAATAGAAAGGTGCAATAATATAAAACACCATCATGTAATCTGAAAGAAAAAACGACAGAAGCAGTTTGTGTGTGCAGGAGGATAATGTTGAGTTATGAAATGAATTTTTAATAGGGGTAAATTTGAAATAACTGTGAATTTCGCGTCAATCGGAAATTTCGATAACTGTTGTTTATTCAACTGTTATTCAGAAAAAGCTTGATAATTGATGAGTGTTATTATTAGATGTAATGCCATGTATTGGATTAATTATGATGTTATTCGATAGAACTTCATGTATGCTGTGAATTATTCAATAAATGTTCAAAATTTGATAGATTGTTCTCCATACCTCCGGTTTCAATTATTCTGAATTGAACAATTGGTCGGCTCGGAGAGGAAACAACTGAGTTATAAAATGTGGGCAAAAAAGACCGGACTTTCAGTTTCGTGTAGCATAGTTCGATCTTGTTGGAGAAAAAACCGTCTCCCAAATGATATTCATCAACTCGAATATTCATGACTGTCGAATAGATGCTATGAGGGAATAGATAGAGAATTTCTTCAAGCTGAAAGTCTGATAGGGCTATGTCCTTGAATTTTTGCATGACTGCATCAAATTTTTTGTCCAAATTTGTGGGATATATTCTCGTGTTTCTTAGGATTTGGATTGCTGTATATATTTCAGTCGAGTTTCAGCTGACATTACCAGTTGCGAAAAAAATCAGCATGTATCAAATAATTTCATGTAATTCCATTTTGTGGTGAGTATAAAATTCAGCTAAAAAATCTTAAAAACACGCCTTTTAGTGAAACATTTCATTCAAAATCCTTCGGTTACATGTTTTGGCGAATTTGCCATTATAAAACCAAGGATCCTAAAAATGTATTTCACGTAAGAAAATGAGGAATGTGACCGAAAATGAAATTTCAATTAAATCATAATAATATTTTTTTATTGGTTGCTCCATTGCTGAAATAAACTGCTCCACAAGAGTAATGGATATCGTATTCAATCGTTCTGAAAAGTATGTATTCTTTTAGAAAATTGCTGTAAAATCATTTAAAACTCAATAACAACTTGAATCGATCCATTCATTGCATATGCTTCATGAATGTTCTTATTTTGGAATGGAGTCAGTTTATCAATGGCTTCGATTTGAAACGAGTTCCCTAAAAATGCCAAGACTCAATTTAATAAACGCTGAGGCTAATAGGGCTATCGAAATGCTACAGGGTGGCCTAACTCAGGTTGTTGTAGTGGAAAGGCTCCAAGTCAGCCAAAGTGTGATATCCAGACTTTGAAATAGGTTCAGAGAGACAGGTTTCGTGTTGGAAAGACCAAGGCATGGTGGGCGACAAAAAAAAACACCTGCTCAGGATCGTTCCATCACCGTTTCGGCGAGAAGAAAGCCTACATCTACGTGTAGAATGCTACGGAATACTCTTCAAAATGCAGTTGGGGTCCAAGTTTCGAAACCATCAGACGACGTTTGAGAGAGGTGAATCAAGGTTCTAGAGTTCCATTAAGAGGAGTTCCATTAACACGTGACCATAATCGTCAAAAACTGGAATGGGCAAGGAAACATATCAATTGGAACGATCAATGGCGTAGTGTCCTTTTCACAGATGAATTCAGATATGGACGATTTTCAGATTCTCGAAGAATGAGGGTATAGACAATCTCACGCATACCCCTTAATCGTCGCTATGTCGAAGAAGTCCATCCATTTCGTTGGTTATTTTGTTAATGTATAGGTAAGACCTATTTTTCTGAGGTGTTTTTACAAATGTGAAAAATCTTCAAAAAAACACATTTTTGTAAAAAAATTTTTTCATCATGCTCACAATAAAAAAAAATCGGATATGCGTTTTTAAATCAAATGTTGAAATTTTCCCTCATTGATATCCCTGAAAAAAACCGTCTCTTACATGGCTCAGCATAATTGGGGTTATTTCACAACACTCATTTTCAGGAGTCACCTCGGTTGCAAACTGTTGTCTCAACGAAGAAACTCTCAAGTAACGTTCTTGAATGGCAGTTGTTACCCGTGGTCTACCCTGTCCTGGTCTTCGGACATTCATACCTGTCTCCCTGAATCGCTGCAACATTCTGGACACACTTGTATGGGAAACTCCAAACCTTTCTGCAATTCTTGTGTATTTTCACCCTTCTTCTCGCAAAACTACCGCTTGGGCACATTCCTCTTGGAGCCATTTAAAATCTGATAATATCTTTTTTTTTTTTATTCCTGCTGGGAAAAAACATCTGTATTGAAGAAAAACGTTGAAAGTGGATAACATATGCATGCATAATTCTGATGAAAATAATTATAATTGAGAACACCTTCAGTTGTAGAATAAATTTGAGATTTCCATATTATGCGTTAAGTTTTTTGCGCAGTGTAGAATCATTCGACGTGTTTCCGAAAATTTTTCCAATCACTATGGGATAAGAAACATACGGGGTGGCCCGTCTGAGAACAACCTCCCTATATGTATTAGCATTGGAAATGGACGAAAGTTTTAAACCTTTGAAAGATGAAAGGTGAAACCTCGATTTCTCCCTGTGATGAAGCAGGGAGCATCAAATAGCTGAACACCACGCTCATATTTCAAAGATCACCATAACACCAAGTTTCTCCATTACTCATCTATGAACTACGACGCTCCGTGAGATCCAACACGACCATCTTCACTGTATCGCTTCGTTCCCAAACTAGCAGCGATAAATCGCATCCAAGTGTGTCATATTTTCGGGAGTTGTACGTTGCCGGCCAAGGCGTTATAGCCTTAAGTGCAAAACGGCCATAACTTACATTACGGCCCGTAGCCCACTACCCGTGAGCTCGTGTAAACAAACTGTGTTCCGAACAGCAGTTCTGCCGGATTTACGGCGCAATAAAACTCCACCTTCTTTTCTATCTGGCTCTCTTGATGAGGAAGAGTCCAGGATTTATCGCAACTATCCCGGAGAAATATATTGAAAAGTTGAATATCGGAGATGAGGAACTTTACGAGGCTTTTAGTGGGTTCACGTAGAAAGGAGGAGATTCTCAAAGTTCCCGAATTCATAGAGGCGTAATGGACTATAGATTCAATGGGGACCTTAGGCAGAAAGCATTTCAACGTTTATTCATCATAAGAACTAAGTCGAGCGAGATATGAAACCCTCAGCGTCCATCCGAGGACTTTTCGAATACGAAAGATGAAGATCAGGGATATATTTTGCTGAAAACATCATCTCTGGACCTTCATACATATTAATAGAGAGTGAAACAAACGCAACACAGAGATTTAGAGTGAGGAGCATCCCGTATTGTTGTTGGATGTCTTAGGAGCTACCCATTTGTACATTTCAATTATTCACCTCGAAACTGACCGAACTGATAAAAAAATTGAGTCAAAAAGGTATGGTTTGTTGTGAAAAAAAAAATTGAAGAAAAACGACAACAAGAAATAAGTTACAAAAAATGTCGACATGACAAAACGATTTTTCTCCAGATTTGGATCATTTTTTTCTTGCTATACTATCAGTGTTTCATTCCTCTATTACTTTTTCTATGCAATGAGTTGAGTGAGTTCAAATTGTTCAGATTGAATCATTTTTGATCGTTATTGCGTAAGTTTCTTTCTTCATGGTTTATTTCATGTTGACTATTTTTTCCTGTATCTTCCCACTTGTCTATTTTTTACAGTTTGATGATAAACTATTCCTAATTGCGTTTATTAATTCTGAAAATATATGGCCTGCCTTTGTCAACATCTCATTCATATTTTCAACCAGTTAGGAATATTTTTCACTCTTGGCAGGAGAAAAATTCAGACACATATATATGTAGGATTTGCGGTATTTATTGACAGGAAGATAAATACCCCCTAAGAAGGTCACAAAAGAACCGCACAGAACCCAAGGTATTATTCTGCTCCACATGAGATAGGGATATTGACTTGAATTGCAAAAAAATTGAGATTTGATGAGATTTTGTGATAAAAATTCATATAACTATGTTTTCAAGTTGCAGGAAATATAATTAATTTTAGCCACACGAGGTTGTTGAACATTTCTTGAAGAATTTGGTTCCATGAACGGGACAGAAGCTCTCTCAGATCATTTAAGGATTCTGGGGTAGGTTGATGATTATCTGATCTTTTTTGGAGCATATCCCATGTATGTTCTATGCAATTCAAATCTGGTGTCATATTTTCGGGAGTTGTATGTTGCCGGCCAAGGCGTTATAGCCTTAAGTGCAAAACGGCCATAACTTACATTACGGCCCGTGGCCCACTACCCGTGAGCTCGTGTAAACAAACTGTGTTCCGAACAGCAGTTCTGCCGGATTTACTGCACAATAAAACTCCACCTTCTTTTCTATCTGGCTCTCTTGATGAGGAAGAGTCCAGGATTTATCGCAACTATCCCGGAGAAATGTATTGAAAAGTTGAATATCGAAGATGAGGAACTTTACGAGGCTTTTAGTGGGTTCACGTAGAAAGGAGGAGATTCTCAAAGTTCCCGAATTCATAGAGGCGTAATGGACTATAGATTCAATGGGGACCTTAGGCAGAAAGGTTTTCAACGTTTATTCATCATAAGAACTAAGTCGAGCGAGATATGAAACCCTCAGCGTCCATCCTTCGAGGACTTTTCGAATACGAAAGATGAAGATCAGGATATATTATGCTGAAAACATGATCTCTGGACCTTCATACATATTAATAGAGAGTGAAACAAACGCAACACATAAAGATTTAGAGTGAGAAGCATCCCGTTTTTTTCTTGAATTTAAGTTGTTGGATGTTTTAGGAGCTACCCATTTGTACATTTCAATCATTCACCTCGAAACTGACCCAGCTAATAATAAATTGAGTCAAAAAGGTATGGTTTGTTGTGAAATTAAAAAAAATACACGTGTGGCACTCGAGGACTGCCGCGGTGAAGCTATTGCATAGCATCTATTCAAAAATAAGAAGATAATATTGTTGATTCAAGATATTTATTTATCTTACAATACATGTGGGTTATTCAGGAATGTTCATCATAGTTTATGGTAGCTGAAATGAGAAACATAAGTTTTAGACTTGATGACTTCTGAATATCTGGAAAATACCGCGTCAATAGAGGTCCCATATTTTGTTGTGGATTCTTGTGGATCATTATTTATTTTTAAATTCAATTTTTCCGAAAGTAAAGTTGTCAACCGCTCTTATTTTTTTCAGCGAAGTTAATGTTGAAATCGCCAGCCAAGATAAGTGGAAATTTATTACCATTTGTACCAAGTATTTTCGACCCTTCTTCCGTGTACTCCAGTAAATTGTCCAATTTTGGATTCGGATAAATGTCAATTGCTATGAGTAGGCCATTTCTAAGTTTGCATAAGCATGCACAAATATCTCCAACAAATGGGCGTCTAACATTAACATTGCTAACGTCTTCAATTTTTATTTCAATATTCGGAGTCATAATATTAGTAACATTATTACTTTTTTGGTAAATATCTACCCCACCTCTGGGAACAGTATCTCGTTTGAATTGAATTTGGGTATTTCAATCGGATTATCACGAGTCATGCATGTTTCGGTAAGAAGTAACACATTGGTTTGTCTCGTAACTGAATCTTGTAAATCGTATTTGTGACTGTGTAAACTTTGGCAATTGAGATTCATTTTTGAAATGCCATTTCTATAACTTATGAAATCAAAGACACTTTGAGCTATCGTCTGAACACTTTTTTAAAACAGTCTTTTGAATTATTGCAACAAAGTTGTAGTCGATGCAGCTTGCCTTCGATAATGATAAAACTTAAATGCAGAATTATAATTTTTTGTCGTAATATACAATTTTTCAATATTAATCACCCGAGAAAGTGCAACATAGACGAGTTCCTGAGAATGTGATTAACTAAACTCATATGCTATTTTGTCAAAAGTTCAACCTTGCGACTTATGTATAGTTAAAGCAAAAGCTTAAGTTAATGGAAAATGTTTGCGTTCGGCTATACATTTTCTATCCGTTACATTCAACAGATTCGGAAAGGGGAAATTGATGGCGTTTTTTTTTCATTTCTTTCAAATTTTGTGACATTTCTGTCATAAATAGTTATAAACCTCCGAACATCATTTGGCCAAGAAATCTTAATGTTGATGTTTTTTAAAGTAGCAAATGCATTTCCAAAATGCATTCGATTTATTCTGAATAATCGGTTTCTTTTCTGCTTTTGTCTTTTTTCATTTCAGGTTAAGAATTACGAGTCGTTTTGGGAAGAATCTGTGTATCCGAGCCCATCGACGGATAACATGAAGATGATCACACTGATGTCTTTCAAGATTTTCCTGATATTTGATATTTTATGTTATTTTGTCTAAGGGGAGGCAGGTTTTTTCGGCTGAGGTTTTTTCCCCTGGCTGTATAGTATCGTATGATAGTAGTGTTGATAGTATCGTATGATTCTATAGTATCATACAAAGAATGTTATGATACCCCGTTTTTTTTTTTACCTCAGCTTAGGTACTTTTTGTTTCAACATTTGATGTATTATTTTACCTCTCTTTTTCATAAGAATATATATATATATATATATATATATATATCCGATGTTAATGAAATATTTGCCGTTCGTAATTCAATGGGAACAGAGAGATTGCCGACTCCATTCTGCACTGCACCCGAACACCGTGCCAAAGTCTACCGAACTGAACCGACGATACACGGCTGTGTTAGGTTTTCCGTTACGGAATTTCTACATTCGGTCGCCGCGCTCAAAGCCTGAGATAAAATTGCAAAAAAAACGACAACAAATTATAAGTAACAAAAACCTACCTGAAAAAACGATTTTTTCCCCAGATTTGGATTATTTTTTTCTTGCTATACTATCAGTGTTTTATTCCTCTATTTCCTTTTCCATGTTGAGTTGAGTGGGTTCAGAACGTAAATAAAACCTCTTTCAGATTGAATCATTTTTGTTCGTTATTGCGTAAGTTTTTTTCTTTATTGTTTATTTCATATCGATAATTTTTTCCTGTATATTAATTCTGAAAATATATGGCCTGCCTTTGTCAACATCTCATTCATATTTTCAATCAGTAAGGAATTTTTTTCACTCTTGGCAGGAGAAAAATTCACATTGATATGTAGGATTTGCTGTATTTATTGACAGGAAGATAAATACCCCCTAAAAAGGTGAAAAAGTTCAATAAAATTAACACCCCAGAACACAAAGTATTAAATTGCTCCACATGAGTTAGGATATTGACTTGAATTGCAAAAATATTGAGATTCAATTAGATTTTGTGATAAAAATTCATATAACTATGATTTCAAGTTGCAGGAAATAAAATTAATTTTAGCCACACGAGGTTGTTGAACATTTCTTGAAGAATTTGGTTCCATGAACGGGACAGAAGCTCTCTCAGATCATTAAAGGATTCTGGGGTAGGTTGATGATTATCTGATCTTCTTTGTAGCATATCCCATGCATGTTCAATGCAACTCAATCTGGTGAGTGCTTAGGTATTGGTGAATGTAGAATACCAAGCTCCTCTCGCGCATTCTCAACTATGGTTGCTCGTTGCAGTCTAGCGTTATCGTCTAGAAATTGAAAAGTTTCACTAATAGCAGCGGGAAAATTTGGCAAAACATTGTCAATGACATGCTCTTCTATAGTGTAAGGCAGTTATATTCCCAGAACAAATGTGTAGATCTGTGCGCCCGTTGAAACATATCCCGGCCTATTCCATAACACTACCCCCTCGGAATGGATGGACTTCTTGAACATAGCGACGATTACGGGATATGTGTGGGATTGTCCAAACCCTCATTTTTCGAGAATTTGAAAATCGTCATTTTCTGGATTGATTAGTGAAAAGGACACTACGTCATTGATCGTTCCAATTGATATGTTGCCTTGCCCATTCCAATCTTTGACGCTCGAAGTCACGTGTTAATGGAACTCTTCTTAATGAACGTCTAGATCTTAGATTCACCTCTCTCAGACGTCGTCTGATGGTTTCGATGAAAACTTGGACCCTATCTGTATTTTAAAGAGTATTCCGTAGCATTCTACACGTATATGTAGGCTTTCTTCTCGGCGAAACTATGATGAAATGATTCTGAGCAGGTCTCCCTGAACCTATTACAAAGTCGATATATATCACACTTTTGATGACTTAGAGCCTTTCCGCTACAACAACCTGAGTTAGGCCACCCTGTAGCATTCAGATAGCCCTATTGGCCTCAACATTTGTTGATTCATGTCTTGACATTTTCAGAAAACTCGTTTCAAATCGAAGCCGTTGATAAACTGACTTCATTTCAAAATAAGAACATTCATGAAGAACCCAATTTCAGAAAAAAGGAGACCAGATTGACGAAATGTCTGATTTTCATTGGATCGATTCAAGTTGTTATTTAGTTTTGAATGATTTTACAGCGATTTTCTCGAAAATCACATACTTTTCAAACAGATTGAATACGATATCCCCAACTCTTGTGGAGCAGTTCAATTCATTGTTTGGTAGTTAAGAATTGTAACGATCAACCAGTGCTACCTTTCCACCTAAAATCAAGAGTATCATTCTTTTCATACAATGCCCTGTCGAAATGAAGGAGTTCCTTCCATGAAGAGGAAGATCACCTTGATTACCCCCCTCTCCCATTCTTCCCGAAGCTTCATTTCCATCATTAAACTCATGACGTCCCATTGTTAGGTTCTTTCTCAACGTTCCCGTCAAGTTTACATCTTCAACTCTGACATAATTCAGAATTCCATCAGAAACATCCAGCGAGTGATGCTTTCGATAAACCTAATTGGATTATAATAACGTCTACAAAACAAATAATTTCCGGGGAGGCACAGTCGCGATACAATTAAGTCTCCTCCGTTGTCGGCAAACAACTTAAGACATTAGAGACGATGGGGCCCAGCATTGTTTGCGAAAGATCAGATGACAAAGGGTACTTGAATAAAATTTACTTTTAAACAACCGGTCGTAATTAAGATGGCAGCATCTGAAACTGACAAATAATCAGACGGGATCTTTGTGCGTGTGTAATTCTAGAACCAGTGCCGCCCTTTCATGTCGCAGAAGGCTCGTTTACTCACTGAGCCCCCTTTATCCTTGCTGAACAATAATTAGGCATATTAATTTCGATATCTCCGTGCAGAGCTACTCAACGTGTTGTGATTTAGTTTTATACTTGATAGCCGCATTCATATCAGTTTTTTGTTAATTTATTCATATTCTTAATACAATAGTTAATTCTATTTCGTTTAAGTTCGCCAAAAGACATAAGTATCATAAAAATTTACAAAAATGATTTTTTGTTTAGATGAAAATATCAGATATTTTTCGTAAATGAAACTTGTATTCTTCAAAATAGAGTAGAGTTCATCTGAATAAAATTGGAAACTAATTAAATAATAAACACTCATACAGCTCTTGTATATTCAGTACTTTTTATTATATTCAGATAGATTAATTAGAAGTTAATGACATATGTTCATCGGATCATTTCGAATTCATTCATTATTCGAATTGAATATGTAATTTCAACAATTGATATGTTGAAGGAACCAGAATGTGCTGAGTTGAGACTCCAGAATTTTTCACTTTTGAAAAATTTGTAACCTGTCACTCACTTAAATTTCCGATATAGACTGAATATATTAAATAATACAATAGATATTGAAACAAAAAGGTACCTAGATGAGGTTGGTGCAACACAGGAAAACCATACAGGTCTGCAGTGTGATTAAATGACGAAAGGGAAAAAACCTCAGCTGAAAAAACCCTTACCTCTCCCGTGAAAAAAAAAATTAATGAAAATATTGAATATCAGCGAAATCTTGAAAGACATCAGGGTAATCCAAGAGAACATCTTCAGGTTATCCGTCTATGGACTCTTCACAAAACGACTCGAAATTCTTAATCTGAAATGAAAAAAGAAAAAAGCTGAAAGGGAACCAATTATTTAGAATAAATTAAAATATTCTGAAATTAAACACACATTTCAGAACTGCATTTGTTACTTCATGCATAGCCTCGAAACCATCTCGAAATTTATAAATGGGACAACTATTCATAAGATGTTCTATAGTGTCCTCATTTTCTTCACATTCACAACTAGGGTTCTCAACCCTCAAAAAAAAGTACCTAAGCTGAGGTAAAAAAAAAAAACAGGCTATCATAACATTCTTCGTATGATACTATAGAATCATACGATACTATCATCATTAGAATCATACGATACTATAGAGCCAGGGGAAAAAAACCTCAGCCGAAAAAACCTGTCTCCAAGTAAAAAATAACATAAAATATTAAATATCAGGAAAATCTTGAAAGACATCAGTGTGATCATCTTCATGTTATCTGTCGATGGGCTCAGATAAACAGATCCTTCACAAAACGACTCGCAATTCTTAATCTTGAATGAAAAAAGACAAAAGCAGAAAAGAAACCAAGTATTTGGAATAAATTAGAATATTCTGAAATTAAGCACCCATTTCACAACTGCATTTGTTACTTCATGTATAGCCTCGAAACCATCTTGAAATTTATAAATGGGACAACTATTTATAAGGTGTTTTTATAGTCTCCCCATCTTCCCACATTCACAACTAGGGCTCTCAACCGAATTCCATCGGAAGAGCATGCTGTTGCATCGTCCATGGCCTTTTCTGATACGATTTAGAACAGACCATATTTCCTGGGAAGGTCAAATCCAGGAACTCTGATGGAAGGATCAGTAATAAGAACTTTATTGAAAAAATTGCATACATTCCATTCAGATTTCCAAATTTCTTTGTCTCTTCTATTCATATCAATTAAAAAATTTGATCAAAAAGGTTTACGTGACTTCAATCTGGGAACCTTATTATCTGAAATATAGGTGAGTATGGGAAATGAATTTGAAAAGGAATTAAATTTGTTCCAAAAATTCAAAGCTGTTTTCTCTCTGCCAATATGGGGAGGGACAATATTTGAGAGGACTGGTAACCAAGGAGTAGGTGTAGATTCGATAGTACCAGTAATAATCCTCATAGAAAAATTTAGTGGGGTATCAATTTTTTTTTACATGAACACAGTATTCAGCAGCAGAACAAACGAAAGCTAGCCCTGCCGTACGAAGTATTGTTGCATCAGCGCCCATGATGAACCAGCTAGTTTCTGAAGAATATTGTTGTAAGCTTCAAACTCAGATAACCTAAATGGGCGTTTAAATTAAGAAAGGAATCAAGTTTAATTTTCAGATATCTAGGATTGAAATGATGTGAAGATTTCCGGAGAAAAACCGGAAGTGACACTCAATTTTTTATATTTCTAATGATTATTCAGATGAAAACATGAAACTTCGATTTATTTTCATTCGGGCACAAACGCCACTTCAGAAAATAATTTTTCATGATATCCAAATCTGCGGAAAGGGAATTTTCTATTGTTCTATCATCAGCTATCAGATTTTGAATGTATTGGCTCCATTCTAAAATTAGTTTTTCTCGATCAATTGTAGAGATCAATAGTTTTATTTCGTTTGATTTTCTACACCCGATCCCTATACAAAGCGAAACACGCAATTTGACCCAAGAAGAATGTGCCCAAGCGGTACTTTTGGTGAAGAAGGGTGGACATACACAAGAATTGCAGAAAGGTTTGGAATTTCCCAAACAAGTGTGTCCAGAAAGTTGCAGCCATTCAGAGAGACAGGTATGAATGTCCGAAGACCAGGACGGTAGACCACGGGAAACAACTGCCATTCAAGAACGTTACTTGAGAGTTTCTTCGTTGAGACAACGGTTTGCAACCGCTCGCGTCCTTCAAAATCAGCTTGAGCAAACTCATGGGGTGCAAATTAGCACTCAGACAATAAGAAATCGCCTCAGAGAATATGATTTAAGGCCTCGTGTCGCAGCAAAAAGCCCAGCTCTTACCCCACCCATCGAAGGGCACGTTTGGATTTTACGAGAGAGCATATCCATTGGGAAGAGGCCGATTGGGAAACAGTTCTCTTCACAGATGAGTCTAGATTCTGCTTCTACCATTGTGATCGACGTTCCCTCGTATAAAGACGTCCCCATGAAAGATATGCTCAGTTCCATTTCCTGAATACTACTGGTTTCGGGGGAGGATCGATTATGGTATGGATGGAATATCTTTGACTGCTCGCACAGACCTAGTGGTCGTTGATAATGGAGCTATGAATGCTGATAAGTATATAAGGAACATTCTTGAATAGCAAGTGGCATTTGCCCCATACATAACATTGGTGAAATTTTAATTTTTATGGACGATAATGCCAAACCCCATCATGCGCACATCGTTCGGAAGTACCTTGAAGAGGTTGAAGTCTCTCGAATGGAATAGTCAGCAAAAAGTCCAGATCTCAATCCGATTGAGCAGGTTTGGGATAACCTCAATAGAAGGCTGAGAAGTTCAGAAAATCCAGCTGCTCTTATGCCCACTTGCACCGTTTTCTGGTTAAGGCACCCTTAACTAAGGCGCCCTTAAATTTTGAGTCATGCTTTTCCCCGTTCTTAACGGATCAGATCTTGCACCGCATATCTAATAGAAACGACTTTGTTAAGCACTCGCTAAGCAATGCCAAATCTGGCAACAGTGAATAAATCAGTGAATTTTTTTGTTTTGACATAGAAATGCGACTTGACCATATGGTTTTGTGTCGGCACTGAGCACAGCGAAGTAAGAAGAACTCTCGAATTCATAGACGAACAAGATAATTTGTCTACGCATTTTCATTTACAGTATTCTGATTCACAGAACGACATATACTTTGGGCCGCTGACGAACTGGCATAGTACAACAAATTGTTTTTTCATTTGAAGCAAATGATTTGATTTGATTTCAACAATTCTTTATTCGTAACTTGCATGACATAATTCTGCACCTGTGGAATATCATCGAAGTAATTCTTTTCATATTCACAAGAGTAAATAGTACCAGCAAAATTAATAATTACATGGGTACAATCAATTGCTCCAATAACACGGGGAAAGCCAGCAATTTGGTAAAATTGGATAAGAGAGGAACGTTATTCTGCTTCTGTCTGAAGCATTTTTATGAATACTGAAACTCGAACAACTATTCTTGATACTGTAGATTGGTGTGGATTTTCATCAAATCGGGCTGCAGCCAATAAATGTCTGCTGATGCGTAGAGTCGGAGGCACGTAAGGAGTTGATTCATCGGTAAAACACTCTGATTCCTACAATCATCAAGGTTAAAACTCCCTTCTTTGAGGTTCGACATCATCATACATAAGATATAATAAGATATGTACTTACATATCACTTGGCAATTCTGAATCATCCTCATTTAATCTCAGCAGTTGCAGAGTAGTTTTTCTTGGTCAAACGAAATCGCCGAAAAAATGCGAATTCGTCCATAATATGGTAGTGATCGGCCCTATTAAATTCTAGACTTCTAGGAAAACCATAGTCAATGATATCTAATATGTCGAAATCATCTTCATATAGATCATCAATTTAATTTAATGAAAATCTATCCATAATAATTATTAAATTCACGCAATCAAAAACAACACGTCAAAACTGTAGTTCGTTTTTGACGTTTGAATATTTGAGGCGGGCTAAAGTCTTGTTTAAGCCATGAATATTCGCGGCTCAAAATAGTCATAACTCATTTGGCACTTAAACTGCGGTGCAAGAGAATCGGCGTCTCAAACCTGACTTAAAATTTGAGTTGGACGTAAGTCAGACATATATTTGACGGTGCAAGTGGGCATTAATGACTTAGGAATCCAACTCGGAGAAATCTGGGAAGGATTAGATCAGAACATTTTAAGATCACTCATGTTGAGTATGAACCGTCATTGCCGAACTGTAATTAACGCAAAGGGTGGAAATACCAAGTATTAAATCACTTATCAGTATTTCAGTATTTTGAAAATTGTTCATTTCTCTTCTTTCACATAAGATTCGGTGAAATCCTGATTTTTCTTCGATTTAATGTGTCTTGTTCCGTTCAAAACCTTCCCGAGAGAACATAAAAAATAAGTTATAAAGTCAATGTAGAGTTAACTTTCATTAAAATTGAGATTTTTGGAGGCGATAGAACACATAAACTTCGATTTATCAGAATAAGAATGTGCATTTCTGTGTTACAGATTTGTGCTGTTTCCCCCGCTTTCTGCAATTTTCGAAGGACAATTTTTTCTCGAAGCGTCTTCAGTCAATCGCGGAAACGTTATAGACATTCTGGAGATTGTTTGCTCTTCAGACCTTCCAGAAATCTGGACCGGAATCTCTGGATTAAGTTCCCCTATAAATCAAAGTGCGGATTCTGACTGATCGTGCCAAATGGCCGCCATGATTAAAGTAATAACGGAAACGGCATTTTCTTCGGGGGTCCGATGCGCGACGAAACGCCGGTTAAATCTTGTGAAAAATGTCATCTATAATTCATATAGAATAAAGGAGAGATAGGAAAAGGATCAGCGGGGCTGAAGACGGTCGGAATCCTTGGCGAGAAGTTTACTTCGGCCCAGATTAGCAACGGCTAGCTCACAATCTGTTTGGATTAAGTTGTCTTCTGGACAAATTTCGTAGGAACGTCTCTGGGAATATTTATGAGACCGAAACTTTCTATTTTCGATTTCACGACTGATAGCGTCACTCTGGTTCGAACTATTGCCGGATGGTGAGTTTATACTACTTAGGCTCTTCGGAATCTCCTACAGCTAGGAAGAATCTGAAGGGATAAAATTTGGAAAAAAACATTCATGTCCTGTCTAGTGAAGAATCCAATTTTTTTGTTCGTAAGTTTGACCAACTATAGGAAGAAACTCCACGAGAACACTTTCTCCTTTTCCAAGAAATGGTAGTGTAAAAACATTTATTGACACCATACACAATCATAAAATGAATAAGTCACCCGCATGAAGTTAATACAGAGAAAAATACAAATATCGAAGTCACCTATAAACTCAGAGTGAATTATTCAACTAAAAAACAGAGGTAATCTAGAGATGTTCAAAATGAGAGGTCAGATGAAGTCAGACTTAGACTTTGAGATAGTTCCATTGATTTAAAATTAAATACAGCGTTCACAGAGATGAAGCAATTGAAATTGATTGCGAGAGCCTCTTTATTTCATCAGAAAAACAGAAGGTTGAATGATGTATTGTTAGAGTAGGCTGAGTTGTAATAAAAGTGAGATCAGGACTTAGAGGAGATACGTGTATTGAAAACTTAGTAGTCGAAGTCTGTTCTTCATTGAGATTATTACAAATGTGAGAATATCATGATTGAGAAATCAATATTTATGATGTATAACGTTGGTCTGTAAGAGAAGGCTGATTAATCAATTGAGACGACATTCACATTGACAAACTGCTTTTAGTAAGCAGGGTTAGAGTTCATCAGAAAAATAGAGGCTACAATTGACAATTATGAGGATTATAATATGAGTTTACTTTGTATGAACTAAGAATCACTAACCCGTTGATTCGTTTGGAGCAGAAGGCTTGAAATCTTTCCTACTAAATGTTTTGGATGAATAAAATTGAATAGATGAGGAGATCATACCAGTTGAATGGTTTTATAATATTTGAGAAGACCGCTCAACAGTGGCGGCTTTTGGGGGTGGCGAACGGGGCAATCCCCCGGGGCCTCGCTCTTGGTGGGGCCTCGCGCACAACAATCTGAGCAAATTTTGATATTTGATTCAGATCATTTGAACATAAGGGTAAATTCGAAAAAAGTTAGTTAACCAATACATTCATTCAGAACAAAATTGAAGAAACTATTTCGTAGATTTTGAATATTGCGCTTTGTTGAAACGTCCGAATGGGTAATTGAGGCACCAGATGTCCGATCCACTAGATCAGTAAGTAGAATAGAATGCACACAACACAAATAGGGTGAAAATTATCAAAGTATTTAGGTACAATGTTTACTTATCCCAGATGTTGGAACCGCATAAAATATTTATAGCCCTGTTGACCGTTCGTTGGCGGTCTCTTTGAAATATTCGTTGAATTATCGTCTTATAAATGAATTCATTTCATTGTAGAGAATTACGGAAGGAGGAGAGCGAAATCTGTTTTTTTCAAACCTAGTGATTAGGGATAAGAATATTGGTTCAGTTTTGTTATATTCTATTTTTTGTGATGGAAAACTTCCATTGTTTTCGGTTCTTCATTTACATTTAGGGGTCATATCCACATTTTTCGAATAATAACTTTAAATTTTTCTTGTCATTGAATTGAGAAATTAATTCAAATCGTTAGTTTCTCAAGCCGTTCTTTTCAGTGTGGCTCTTGTAAGTATAAATTCGGATACCAACAATCCAATGAATTTATCCAATACATAATACTTCATTCAGTATATCGGAAACTCAAAAGTATCCAAGTTGCACAACACTACCAAGAACTGCTCTGAGCTTTAGGAGATGATACAACTGGGACTTCACGTTCACGCCCTCAATCAAACTCATAATTAGTGGCTCCTCTATCGCTCGGACAATCTCATGAAAAGTCATATATGGTGGATTTTGCAGAGAAATTTTCGATAAAAATGTCGTAAAAAACCACTGTTTCCAATAGAAATATGCATACAAGATGGCGCCATTTCTCAAGAAACTTTCTATTCTGTTCATCTGGATCATAAAAACAAACAGTTTTATTTTTATGGTCTTCGAAACCGAGAATTTCTTTTCAAAATACCTAATAATACTTTCATCATTTATTATCATCATCTGTGAGAATTCCACTACCGTCTCTTTTTGAACCCCGCTGTAGATCCAAAGTCTAAGACTTGTGGTTTCAATTGGTTTGATTCATTAGAACGGAATGAACAACCGGGTCATTTTCATAGTGAAGAACCAAAAAGTGTGTTACCTAAAAATTATTTCTGACACTCTGTGCGAAATTCAACAAGATTTTCGAAATGGGTTCGCGTGATCGAGATGCCGGTAGAAAAATTCGAGTCGGGTAGTTCAAAAGGAAACGAGCAATCAAAAGAAAGTAGGAACAAGAAAATCTAAGTGGATCTTTATATAAATTCATGAAATATGATGATCAAAAAAACATCTACGAAACATACATTGCCTGTAAGTGATTCTGATTCTGATCCAGCTGAAAACATTCCTTCCACATCATCATGGGTACCGCCGCAGTCACATGTTATATTATATTAATATATTTTAATTAAAACTCAAATTTTATATCTTTATAAAATATGACAATAACCTATACAGAACAACGGACTTACTTTCGCATCACATACTTTTCACGAAGGAAAAAGGGCCTCGCGAAGACTTCCCGCCCGGGCCTCGCAATGGTTAAGGCCGCCCTGTAGTGAAGAGTCCATTTTTTTTGTTCGTAAGTTTGACCAACTTTAGGAAGAAACTCCACGAGAACACTTGAATTTCTTTTCCAAATTGTTCAAAATCTGGGTTGTTCTGATTACGTGAAATACTGTTTAAGACTGTATCCAGATAATTGAGTTAGAGATGGAAGTGTAAAAACATTTATTGACATCATACACAATCATAAAATGAATAAGTCACCAGCATGAAGTTGATACAGGAAAAAATACAAATATTGAAGTCATCTATAAACTCAGAGTGAATTATTCAACTACAAAATAGAGGTAATCTAGAGATGTTCAAAATGAGAGGTCAGATGAAGTCAGACTTAGACTTTGAGATAGTGTCATTAATTCAAAATTGCACACAGCGTTTACAAAGATGAAGCAATTGAAATTGATTGCGAGAGCCTCTTTATTTCATCAGAAAAACAGAAGGTTGAATGATGAATTGTTGGAGTAGGCTGAGTTGTAATAAAAGTGAGATCAGGCCTTAGAGGAGATACGTGTATTGAAAGCTCAGTAGTCGAAGTCTGTTCTTCATTGAGACTATTACAAATGTGAGAATATCATGATTGAGAAATCAATATTTATGATCTATAACGTTGGTCTGTAAAGAGAAGGCTAATTAATCAATTGAGACGACATTTACAGTGACAAACTGCTTTTAGTAAGCAGGGTTAGTGTTCATCAGAAAAAAAGAGGCTACAATTGACAATTATGAGGATTATGATATGACTTTACTTTGTTTGAATTAGAATCACTAACCCGTTGATTCGTTGGAAGCAGAAGGCTTGAGATCTTACTTGCTAAGTATTTCAGATGAATGAAATTGAGAATTTCTTATGTATAATGAGGAGATTATACCAGTTGAATGGTTTTATCAATATTTAAGGGATTGCTCAAGGTGAAGCAGGGATTGAGACTGTCAATCAGGTTCAATGTTTGAGCAACTTGATCGTTCAAATACTGAGGAGAAGTTCACTAGGTTTTATTAAGAGAGAAAACTGATTCCATGATTCACGTTTGCGTTTGAGGATTTTCATTCATCTGAAACTCGAGAACAATAAGTTATGAGAAGTGAATAGTTGAGAAATGAGATGAATACATTTAGATAATGAGATGCTCATGAGAATATAACAAATCAGAATTTAGTACCATTCTTGGAGCAAATAATCATTTCCACGTGAGGAGTCTAGGGATATCTGAAAATTCTATGAGAACTGCAAAAATATACCAAAATATATATATTAGAGGAGTCTAATACATTAGTTTAACGCAATAGAGATCTAATTAGAATAAAGTGAGAGATTTTTTTATAGATTTTCATGATCTGAAACGTGGACAAATTGTCAAACATTATAAAAAGCATGAAAATTACATGGAAACTGCAACAATTAATGATTCTGAGAATTCACCTACCTTTTGATTACTCACTTCAAGAAATGAACGAGATGAACAGTGATTATGTGAGGTGACTTTTTGAAAATTCTTATTTACAAGATTTGCACAAGAGGAGGTCTATTTATAGGTAGAGCTGGATTACAAAGAGGACGATTAATTGATTCGATTGATGAGCATGAGTTGATCTGTCAACTGATCAACACATAGAGGAGACTAATTTGATGCGAGCAGTCAAAATCGATATTCGGTTTCATCTATTATTTCATATCCAACTACTTCTACCTAAAAAAATAAATTTTCTTTGAGTTTGCATACAATCAAGATCGTAGATTTTGGGGACACAGGATTATGGAGATTGTCTCACCTCACAGTAGAGATCGGAATATGATATAGCTTGTGGATATTCAAAACAGATATCCACCATCAACGTGATATGCATTTAGCAAAATTTTCCAACCACAAACACTAGTTCGATAATGATGGCGTCCGATTATCCCAGATACATTAACCTCAATCCAGACCAAATTGATTCCACACAAACCGATTCCGCTCTATTCAAATTCTTCTAACTCATATCTCCTCCACATACCTGAGTATTTTCGGAACGGGACAATAACTCCCCAGAAATCCTGTTTCCATTCTCGACTTCAGAACTCTCGGGAGAAATGCGATCGGAGTCGCATTTCCCCGTCTCTGGATGCAGAAAAATATTCTATTTTATCCTCATATTATGCACATCCAGCGAAACAATTAAGTTGAGCTCGGGACCGGTAGCCGAAGATTGTGTACTTCGGAATGGCTGAACGTAACTTGAAGTTGGGGAGACTTTTATGCATGGGATTCTGCAGGGATAGCTGCAGAAACATGTTATGGTTCTGGCAGTTTGACCAAACTTTTAGAATCTACATAGAATGAAGGGGGGATTTTTATCCAAAAATACGCTTATTCCTAATCGTGGAATGATGTGATCTAGCCCAACAATATGACAATAGTGAAGTCGAATGAGTTAACTATTTATTTTGCAGATGACCAAATGTTTGAATCATTTCTCAACCAAAAGAAATCTTGATAAAAATCTTCAGATCCTTCTATAACTTTCCAATTTCATATAAAAACCTATGCATTATGCAATTATGCTTTTGTCCTTTCATAAGTGTTTCAACAGGATGAATCTTCTGCATTCATTATTTTTATCAGAATATTTTTTCTTATGTTGATTTATTTATTTATATGGAGAGGAACTTTTTTGAATATGTTCGTTTTGTTTCCATTTTCATTTCCTTCATTGAATTTTCTTCATTCGATCTGAATGAATTTTTCTTCTTCGATTACATTTATCATTTATTTCTTTCCAACTCTTTTGGTTTCATCTTTAAATATTTTCGAATATCTTCGTTTGGACTACCTTATAGAATTTTTACTATAATGTTCAAATTCTGCTATGAAATCTAAATGACGGCATAATAGTTCTTTATGATATGAGAGTTAAAAGTGACGTTTTATTTTGTGAGTGAAAAAGTTTGTGAAATGAGCGGAGCGAATTGAACAATTTCACGAACAAAATAAAATCACTTTAACCCATAAAATCGAAAATTCTCACTCGTGAACAAGTTGAGAAGTTCTCAAAGGATGCCTCCTTTGATGAAAAATAATTGATGGTCAAGGTTGCAACTATTTTCGGATTATTTGGAGCCTGTCGGCGTGAAGAATTGTGTAATTTATCAGTGGAAGACATCGAAATGACAAATAAATCATTGGCTATACAACTTCCAAATACAAAAAACGAAAGTCAGTCGCTCTTTCAGTATTATTGCGAAGTATGTAGACTATTTTCATAAGTACTTTGCACTGCTTCCTTCTGTCATCAAACATCGTCGTTTTTTCCTGAAATACATGAATAATAAATGCACTACAAATCCAGTTGGTATTAATACATTTGGGAAAATTCCATCAATTGTTGCCGAATTCCTCAAACTGCCAGAACCGAAGCAATATACAGGGCACAGTTTTTGAAGATCCTCCGCTTCATTGCTAGCAAATATTACGGATATGAAAAAACATGGTGGATGGAAGCCTACGACGGTAGCCGAGGGCTATGTTGATCAATCCATTGCATATAGAAATGTCATTGCTGGAAAAATTCTCCCAACCTCAACAGATTTCGGATCATCATCATCCAATATTGTACTTCCGGTTTCTACAAGTGCTGATAGTGCTGGGGATTCTGATACATAATGTGTTGCGAAGCTCCCTAACGTCACAGAGCATTGATGTTAGTAATTATTCTAGTTTCACGATTAATATTGATGTTCATAAGTAATGATGGTTAAATATTGATAATACAATCAAAACAATCACTAATCAAACTAATGCAATAAAAAAAATATATTATGCATTTTAGTGTGCATGATTTGTTTATTGTGAGTTTCATCAAACATAATCACATTTTTCTTTGAAGTGTGCTCAAAAAATCATAACTTGCAACAGCATGCTGCACTAGTCTCATTATATCATAAGTGTTCATTTAAAAAAAATTGATGCCCAACAAATTTTTCTATGAGGATTTTATTAATGTTACTATCAAATCTACACCTACTCCTTGGTTACCAGTCCTCTCAAATATTGTCCCTCCTCATATTCTCAGCGAGACAACAGCTTTGAATTCTTGGAACAAATTCAATTACTTTACAAATTCATTTCCCATACTCACCTATATTCCATATTATTAGGTTCCCAAATTGAAGTCGCGTAAACCTTTTAGGTCGAATTTTCTAATTCTAATATAAGAATAGAAGCGATAAAGAAATTTGGCGATCTGAATGCCATGTATGCAATTTTTCCAATAAAGATCGTATTAATGATCCTTCCATCAGAGTTCCTGGTTTTGACCTTTCCAGGAGAATATGGTGTATTCTAAATCGTATTAGAACAGGCCATGCCATTATTTATTTTTCTAACTAAATCGATCGACTGAAGATGGAAAATTTAATTCCACACTATGTAAAATTTCCAATTGACATGCTGAATCTTCTTACAGGCTCCAACATCCCGGATAAAATCCTTTCAAACTCAACTCGATACGACTCTAACACCTTCTCGAATATCCCTGCATAGTTTCTAAGCGCCAAATCTTCCACTTTCATACATTTTGCATGGTTGGAGAAGCGGCAAAACTCGCACGTTTATGGGCAATCCACTTTTCGAGGTCAAAATAGGAAATGCGCAGAGAAAGGGTTCTTTTTGCCGGTTTTGATGTTTCCGATACAATAAAGTCCTCCGCTGAACGGATATCGTCGTGAAATGGAATGGAAATACGCACGACATTGACCCAAATATTCCTTCAGTGAGGGAGGAAAAAGCTTTTACTGGTTCATGGAATTCTGGAGAGTTTCCACTCGTTATCGAATGAATGCATGATAATTATTTTTTTTTTGTTCGGATTTAAACGATATTGAGCATTATCGCATTAGATACTGACTATATGTCATAACCCACCTGTATTTGCCCCATATAGGAAAATATGATAGCATATTATTATTTCACTTTAGGTGAAATTAATTCTAAAGGACCACGGCCAATAAGCCCGGAAGATTCTTTTAATACCAGTATATCCGTTCATGAAAGCCTTGAACTATTAATCTCACATATGACAGCTTAACCTAAAAGGTTAATTCATTATAAGGGTGAGATTGGCCCAGCATTTTTGACTTTTCAAAAAAGATTTTTTTTGTGCTGTATTGTGTAAGATTTGTGCTGCTTTGTGCTGCTGAATTTTATTCTTAATTCTTTTGTGGTTCTCGAGATGTTCTCAAAACAGAAAAAATCAAAATTGAAAGATCTCACAAATGTATGGAATATTTTGTGCTATATTCGTGCTTCCTTGTGCCATGAATATTATCACCAAAAATCTTCAAATTTTCTTGCAAATAACGAAAATAAAGAAAAAGACACTCCTCCAACAATTTTGGGTCCTACAAAAATTGTTTCATTCAATTGTGGCAACTTGTGCGGGTCAGATTTCCGAAAAAAATTAACAGTTTTTTCCTCATATAAAGAAAATAAAAAAAATTTGTATATTGTAAAAGATTAGAATACCTAACAACAGTGTATGCGAATTTGGCCAGCACCTCTGGATTTTCTAGAAAATTTTTATTGTGCTAAGGTTGTGATGCTTTGCGCCGTTAAAATTTTGTTCTTATTTAATGCGGTTCTCAAGATATTTCCCATTTTGTGAAATGAACTGCTCCACATGAATTAGGGATATTGACTTAAATTGCAGAAAAATATGATTTAAATGAGATTTTGTGATGAAATTTCATATTAATATGATTTCCATTTGCAGGAAATAAAATGAATTGCAGCTTGTAGGTCTGCAGCGTACAGGGTGTTTAAAATAATAGAATAAAATAACGAAATTTTATTCCCAGAGAATTCAAGCATTCTAAGACTATCAATTCAATGTATGGCCGCCACGGGGATCAATAACAGCTTGACATCTTCTTTGCATACTACACACGAGGTTGTTGAACATTTCTTGAGGAATTTGGTTTCATGAACGGGGCAGAAGCTCTCTCAGATCATTTAAGGATTCTGGGTAGGTGATGATTATCTCATCTTCTTTGGAGCATATCCCATGCATGTTCTATGCAATTCAAATCTGGTGAGTGCGGAGGTATTGGTAAATGTGGAATACCAAGCTCCTCGCGCGCATTCTAAACTATGGCTACACGGTGCGGTCTAGCGTTATCGTCTAGAAATTGAAAAGTTTCTCCAATAGCAGCGTGAAAATTTGGCAGATCAATAACATTCTCCCTATAGTGAAAAGTGGTCATATTAACAGGACAAATGTGTATATCTGTGCACCCGTTGAAACATATCCCGGCCCATACCATCACACTACCCTTTCGAAATGGATAGACTTCTTGGACATAGCGACGTTTACGGGGTATGAGTGAGATTATCCATACCCTTATTCTTCGAGAATCTGAAAATCGTCCATATCTGGATTCATCAGTGAAAAGAACACGACGCATTGATAG
Source organism: Hippodamia convergens (assembly GCA_038502775.1). Lineage (NCBI taxonomy): Eukaryota > Metazoa > Arthropoda > Insecta > Coleoptera > Coccinellidae > Hippodamia > Hippodamia convergens. The sequence goes on from CM076614.1 coordinate 501,600, forward strand.
TTCCAATTGATATGTTGCCTTGCCCATCCAGTCTTTGACGCTTATGGTCACGTGTTAATGGAACTTCTCCTAACGGACGTCTAGAACATAGATTCACCTCTCTCAAACGCCGTCTGATGATTTCGATGAGAACTTGCTCCCTATCTGCATTTTGAAGAGTATTCCGTAGCATTCTACACTTTGGCTGACTTGGAGCCTTTTCACTACAACTCCCTGAGTCTGGCCACCCTGTAGCAATCCGATAGCCCTATTAGCCTCAGCGTTTGTTGATTTACATTTTCATTGAAAATTCGTTTTAATCGAAGCCGTTGATAAACTGACTTCATTTCAAAATAAGAACATTCATGAAGAATATGCAAAAAAACCAAACTTCAGAAAAAAGGCTTCCAGATTGACGAAATGTCTCATACTGATTTTTATCGGATAGATTCAAGTTGTTATTGAGTTTTGAATGATTTCACAGCAATTTTTCCAAAGATTACTAAAGGTGCTTAGTGCTAGAGACTCGGGAGCCTTTTTTTCCAGTGCTTAGTGCTCAAAGCTCGGAGCACTAATGTTCAGTGCTCGGCACAGCTTTGCTTTCTGCTCAGTTAGTTAATAGTTAATAGTTTAAAAGGGGTTACAGTCCACAGCGACCTGATGGTCAATATTGCCCCCTGACAAAGCTTTACAGCTAGCCTTCCAGTCCTAGAGATCTTATGTAAACCAATATCTCGGAAGGCTTCAGTGAGGCTAATTCTTCACTCCTACAGGTCTCTTGACCAAAGCATTGTTTCCTATGGCCTACAATGCCAAAGCATTCTGTGACTAGGTGAATAGGAGTTTCTTCCTCCTCCCCACAGAATCTACACTCGTCAGTGTCCGATACGCCCATTCTCAGCAAGTGCTTTCTGAGGCGACAATGCCCTGTGAGAAAGCCTGTGAGGAAGTGTAGTTGGTTCTTACTGAGATCCAAATATTTTTTTGATGTTTTTGGAGTGATCCAACCCTGGGAGATTCTGCCAGAGTGTTTCTCTCTCAGTTTTCTGCTTATAAAATACCTATGATTCTAGAACCTTCCATCGAATACACTCCAATGCATCTCCTCTGCCCCGGAAGATGCAATTCCATCCGATCGAGTTATGATCATTGCCCTTTCCTTTGTTTGTCCCACTCGAAATGACAAATGGCAGGAAGTTATGGGAGTTATTTCAGTTCCACGGATAACGTTCATTCCATTATCGGAGCCCGACCTTCCTCTCCCTATTCCTTTTTGGGCCATTCCGGTCCAATCGGTCACCTGAATGTGATGTCCGAACATTTTCGCTAACGAGTTTTCATTCGGGTCGAGTTTTGAAATCGCTTCTTATTCTGCGAATCGAAAAACGGATGTACAGGACTAGTTCCGTTCCCTTTTAACGATTAAATTGCCTTTTGGTCATCCCTGGGTTAGAATCTGATCGCCGAAATGTATGAGAATATTTGTACAATTTTTTTTTTTTGGAAGGATTGATAGTTGATAGTTTAAAACCCAGATATGCTCAATGTCCTATATGTAGTACACCTCAAAATCGTCATTTGTTGGCTATGACCGGCGAATATATGGCAAAAAAGTAGCTTTCTTCGGTAGTGTAGACATAGGCTTCACCGATTAAAATCTGGTGGTTGAATTTTTTCTCATAATTTTCGCGAAAAAAGAAGCTGAAAAGCAAGGTTTCTCGATGATGGCTGAATTCGGCATCAGGTTTGTTTTTTGTTGTTTTTTGAGTTATTTTCAGTAAATGAGTCATGTTTATTGAATGAGATCACATAGTTTATAGCATACGCAACTGATATTTACAATGGAAATTGATCGAATAAAGTTTTTTGACTGATAACAAATGAAAACCGGTGTCCTATATGTATTACATTGGGCAGATAGTATGCTATGAATATTAGAGCTTGTACAAATTTTGCGTCGCATGAAATTCATGAAGCTTATGGTCGGATCTTCTTCTGATGTTCTTCAGTCGTGAAAATAAAAATTGAAAAAATTAGAAAGAAAATTTTTTCTCAGGGGATTTTTCTTACACGTGGCTCTCGCAATGATTGAGGATGAGGAGTTGAATGCAGAAAATTTTACATTATATCCTCTCAATAATGATTCCGTCAATTTGACCGATGAAGATTCTGGAGATGAAGAGAACATCAATATAAACAATTTGCGAGCCTCACAAATGCAAAGTCAAGTAGAAGTTACTACGAAATTCAATTTTCATGAAGATAAAGGGGGGGTCGGAAGATGAAGTTCAGTTTTCTAGACTGAAGAAAGAACTAACTTTGAAAACTCTAAGAAAATGAAGAATTTTCATTATGTGAGGAAGTACTTGGTCTCAAAGAATATTTGATTCGAAAATTCGGAAGTTTATATCGTAACTCTATATGTGAAAAGAAATGGTACTTTCCACTAATTTCTGATTGCATTGACATGGCAGTACAGAATGCTTGGCAGATCTACAAACTTAAATGGGGTTCAATGGATCAATTGAATATTTTTTTTTGGCATATCTGGGTTAATAGGGGTTACAGTCCACTGCGACCTTATGGTCTATTGTGCCCCCTGACAAAGCTTTACAGCTCGCCTTCCAGTACCAGAGATCTTATGAAATCCATTATCCCAGAAGGCTTCAGTGAGTCTAATTCCTCACTCCTACAGGTCTCTTGACCAGAGCTTTGTTTCCTTTGGCTCACAATGCCAAAGCATTCTGTAAATAGGTGAATAGGAGATTCTTCCTCCTCAACACAGAATCTTCACTCGTCAGTGTCCGATACGCCCATTCTCAGCAAGTGCTTTCTGAGCGACAATGCCCAGTGAGGAGTTGTAGTTGATTCTTACTGAGATCCAAATATCTTTTATATTTTACAGTTTCAAAATTCCGAAGGAACTTTTTGGAGTGATCCAGCCCTGGGAGATTCTGCCAGAGTGTTTCTCTTTCAGTTTCCTCTTTCTCTAGAAACTCTGTCTTATAGGTACATTTTCCTATACCACAGAAAGGTTCTGGACCAGTGGTTTCTCTGTCAAGTTTATTGGCCTCTTCGTTACCTGTGATTCCCGAATGACCAGGAACCCAGATTAAAAAGACCTTATTTTTCTTTCCTACCTCATTGAGTTTGCTCCGGCATTCCCATGTCGACTTTGAGTCGATGACAAAAGAGTTCAGTGCTTTAATAGCAGCTTGACTTTCTGAGTGAATAGCTATGTCGCAATTCTGATAGTGTCTCTCTAAATTAATATCTAGACATCTCTAGATTGCTAATATTTCTGCTTGAGGAACACTCACACAGGAGCTTTACGATAGTGCACACTTGGCTTTGGCCCCGTGAACCCCAGCTCCAGCTCACGTGTTGTTCGAGCTCACTTTCTTGGTGGTTTCTTGGCGTAAACTCAAATAATTCAAATTTGTATTAAGTGGACATTTAAAATTTTATTAAAGGTACTCACCATTCAATGGATTTATCATCTTGATATTAAAGTTATATCCATCATCACCTCTCCGAAACATTAGCGGGTATTGTAGAGCATCATATGAACGGTGTGTTTCATATATTCGTTTCAATTCTCCAGTATTGCGACGCTTAAGAACAATATCACGCGTTTTCCAAGTTTTCACCTACCATCACAATTGCCACTTCGTCTATTATAGGGGAGTTGAATTGTGCTCATGTGCTCCAACAGGTCGTTTATCTGCGTTTCAAAGCAATTTTAAACAATCTAACCAATGCATGATGTTGATGAAGTAGTTGCTGCAGATCTTGAAGAATTATTCTTCTCACATCTGCATTGATTGATAGATTGACGTTGATCAATTTGATCATCCATATTGCATATATGAAGTAAATTTTTAGGACTTTATGAAGTGCATCTTCAAGTGGTTGTAATTATCCAATTCGATGGTGAATTTGGCCTTGGATCTAAATAGCAGGAAGAGAAGACAAAACAAGTGATTTGAAATCATTAATGTTAATATTATATTCTTACCTTGAATGTTGGATTGAATCCAAGTGCTTCAATTATATCAGCTCCGAATGAAGTTATTTGTAAACACCTATTGTTTTTTGTGTGTTCGATAGAAAATGTCAATATCTTTATTCGGACCTTTAGGCAACTCAAAATACACAGTAATTGTTTACATTGCCATCATAAATATAGATAACTATCTATATCTATGATTGCCATCTAATGGCGATAATAATGATTATTATTAACACATGGACACAGATGCGTCAATACATCTTTCATGACAAACATCCAATCTTGAGTTATGAATGGTGTAACCAACAAAATGGCCGACTTAGCTTTATATATTAGGATTTAAAAAAAATATTGGTTCGTTTCTAAATGTATCATCAATATTTCATGTTTTCTTATTAATACAAAGAAAAATTATTTTGATCTCCCTTATTCTTTCGCTATCCCATATTTTCGATTTCTGTTATGGATTTTTGTTGTGGTTCAGTTATTCGATCTATTCTTTTTGTGAAGATTTTTTTTGTCAGTCAATTTTTCAGTTTTTTAAATGACTCGTATCGATTTCTCTTCTATATTTCAAATTGGAAAAGGTTGTTTCCTTTCCCACCTGAAACCGTTGCAACAACAGTTAAGCAGCAATCACATGATAAGCTGCAAGGTGCGAAAGAGGCTTCTTCGATTATACCTGAAACCATCTTCCTTACATTCCACCAATTCAATTGATCCAATATGCAGTTATTGTGGCTTGAGAGTGGCGACTGAAATTGGACGAAAGGAATTGAGAAAGATTTGATTGCTTTCCATCAACTATATCGCCCCGTTTAAGGAACGACGTCAATTTATCAGTTATCGAAATATGGTCGGAGAAAGTATTTCGATGAAGCAACGCCTACAGGGGGTCCCCGATAGATTTATGGACGCTATTTGTGATACCGATCAGAGTAAATGATAAAGTTGGAGCAACTTCATGTCTATTCTGAAGGGCTAGAATCAAGGGTGATGCAAGAGAATGTTTGAATTACTTCTTGATACAATCAAACTTGCCTATTTCTTGTCGCAGTCCAGAAATAAATAGATTGCTTATCTAGCAATACAGGAACCGAAATCTGTTTCAGGAATGAAATCTTGTAAAAGCATATTCAGAAAAAAAAGAATCCAACCAATATTATTTTCATATAAAATGTTGCCAAGACGAGAATGCATATCTCGCATTGCCAAAAATTTATAAGATTTCATGTAGAGCCAAGTTACTAAGTCTACACTCTAACATTACAAGTCCTTACTTCACAAACCTTCACCTTCACCTTAGTCAAAATATGGAATGACGTTTCACTACTATAAGACCTATTGCATAACAGAAATTTTGTGAAGAGCGAATACATTTTTCACCTTACACACATCCTTAGATAACTCGGGTGACGGTTAAAGTCCGTCGAGGAAAATTTCCAAATCATTTGTAAACAAGTGTGTTCAGAAAAAAGACACACACAAATCGATATCTAAATTTTCATCAAATGAGTGTTAAAAGAGGTATTATAAAAACACTCTATGATAGAGCGCAATTAATTTCATCGTCAATTGAAATGCGGAATAACGAAATTAATTTCATTAAAGATATTCTTGAGGATAATCAATATCCAACTGATTTCATAGAAAAAACTATTTCAAATTTAGAGAGAACAAATTTATGTCAAAACGATAATAACGTTCAAGTGTTGGTACTTGAATAACCAATTTCATTAAATTTGATTCCTTATGTTCATGGACTTTCAGAAAAAATGAAAAGAATTGGATCTAAATTCAACATAAGAACTGTTTTCAAAACAAGAAATGATTTACGAACTTTATTAATAAAAACTAAACCTTTGAATGAGAACCAAAAATCAAGAAATTGTATTTATAATATTAAATGTATTTGTGGAAAATCTTATGCAGGAGAAACATCAAAACCATTAGAAATCAGAAAACGTGAACATAGGAATAACATAAAAAATAGAGATATTGGTAGATCACAGATAGCAGATCATATTTGTTCCAATACCGGCAATCACATGATGGATTGGAATAGAACAAAAATCCTAATGACGGAACCTGGTGGTTATAAGAGAAAAATCAAGGAGTCAGCTTGTATTTTGTTGGATGAGGCTAATAATCTTGCCAATTGTTCAGTAGGAATAGATCTAATTTGCATGGATTTATTGAAAAAAGAACTAGTTTCAGGAAATTTTGAAATAAAATAACGATATCAACATCTAGTAATCAATATTGATCTATGTTCATCATATTTTGACAAATGTCAATCCAAAAATCAATAAAATTGTCACGATTCTACAAAGTTGCATGAAAATCAGTTATTGTCTGACGAAGGAGTCTGATTTAGACTCCGAAACATTACGCTTAAGATTTCAAAGTGCTTTCATTTTTTTTCTGTTCATTGTTAGGCAACAATTTTTTCTCGTAAAGTTTTGGCCCCTGACAAATTAGTGCTCAAATTTTTTACGCAGGGGCCTTTCTTATATTAGGTATTGAAAAATTTTTTTAGTTCTTTCTTATTTCAGGGACTGGGACAGAAAACCCATATTAAGTTTTCAGGAAAAAGAAAAAGTAGAGTCCTCATTTTGGAAATTGGGAAATATATGGTAGTTTCGAGGAGCGAAACGGATAAGGGTTAAAGTTCGTTGTGGGAAAAAGGGTAGAGTTTTATTTTCGTGGCTGACGAAATATTGAGCAGTTTCGAGAAAAGAAAAAGCGAAGTAGTAGGTTTTCGTGTTATTCAGTTAGGATTTTCGAGTCAGGAAGCGCGATCGGAAATTACGGTAGTTGTTGCGAAACGGGAGTGAACCTATTCGGGAGTTGTTATTTCAGAGAACATGGATATTATTTCTACGAGGGAAAGTAAAAGGTCAGGATTTTTTAACTTCAATTGATGAGGATAGTTTGAGTCCAAAAGTCTTGCCATCTCTCACCTCTTATCAACTCACATCCTGTTTTCTTATTATTATGTTATTTTAGGTTTTGGGTAATTAGATATCCCAGTGAATAGTGAACTTATATTTTCTTTGTATAAAATTGTGTTATACCGTTCGAGGTACAGACGGATGAATATTAATTATGTATTTTATTATCTTTTTAGTATGATTGTGTTTTGGGAAATATATATTATTCTTTTGAATAAGAGAGCTAAAATAATACAATAGATGTTGAAAACAAAAAGAACCTAAGCTGAGGTAAAAAAAGGAACGGGGAACCATAACATTCTTCGTATGATACTATAGTATCATATGATACTATCATCACTAGTATCATACGATACTATAGAGCCAGGGGAAAAAACCTCAGCCGAAAAAACCTGTCTCCCCGTTAAAAAAATAAAATAAAATTGTTGTATCTGAATATTCTACAGTGTGAGTCGGGAGGAACGGACCAAACTTCAGGTGTGTTTTCTGTAGGACGAAATAATTCCAAAAAACTCATATGTTTTCATTTATAGTATTATTTTGATAAATGCACGAAAATCCCGCCATTAACCTCGAAACACATTCGTCTGCGAAGGGCTCTCGATGCTTTTCTGATTGATTCGTGTCTTTCTTCAATAAGCAATGCCGTATTTCTAAATCGTCGAATTAGAGCATCCCGAGTGTCAACTTTAACTTTGTATACCTCGTTCTTGAACCAGCCCCACAAACAATAGTCCAATGGTGTGAGGTTTGGAGATCTTGGAGGCCAACTAATACGACCACAGCGACCAATCCACAGTCCGAGAAACTCTTGATCTGAATATTGGTTGACCTTATTTAAATATTCTTATTACCCTACAGTTTGAAAACAAATGAGAATCGGATAACAACATATGAGTTTTTGGAATTATTTCGACCTACAGAAAACACACCTGAAGTTTGGTCCGTTCCTCCCGACTCACCCTGTATATAGAAGGACATCACGATTATCGGAACGGCTTTTCGGAGGAAGGATTTCCAAACACAAACTCTAACCTGAAATTGAAAAAAGACAGAACAGCAAGAGAATTCAATTTATACTTCATCAAAGAAATAGATTTTCATGTCGGTTATTTCACTGGTTTCGATTATCTTCTTTTCTTTTGCAGGAGGCCTCAGCCACACTCTCTCAGAGGTGAAGAGAGCCAAATTTTGTTGTTAGGTTGACGTGAAACCGCTCTCATTGTCAACCACCTTAACATCTCGACAACTCCGTATAAACAAAGTCACCTTTAGAGGTGAAGTTGTGAGGGTTCAAAAATACGACGAAAAGCTCCGAGCAAAGGTATCTCTGTCAGATAAATTTCTTTAATATTTGGAAGACAGAAACCTCAGTTTACATACATTTTTTATTTGCCCAGAAAGCAATCTTTCAGGTACGACATGAACAATTTTTTTCTGGGTTTACCCTTGTTAAACTCTTGAATTAAAATGCGCAAGACAACAAGAAAATTTTCGTTCAATTTCAAAGCGTTCCATTATTCATCCTCTGTTCAAACTGAGAGTATATTCTTCCGTTGATTAAAAACAAATATATTTCTTTCGCGGGCGGGAAGCAATTCTGTCAGAAATGAAATAAACGTTTTTCTCGCATGTGTGTGTTTCATTGTCTTCCGAATGGAATTTAATCAGTTGCTTCTAATTCATCATTCGGAGCTGGCAGACAATTCACGACCTAGGCTTTTTGCAATTTGGTCTTGTTTTCACAAACATTGGTTTTATCTTTCATTACGCTTCGTGGAAAGAGGAAGGCTCAGTTGATTTGTAAGATATTCAATCACATAGTCTGGATATCATTCGACGTTTGGTATAATTTTTTTTAAGCACTGCGTGAATGAGATAGTCATTTGTTCTGGAAGCACCCACAATACTGAAAAAAATGATTGTTTCTGACTGATAACCCAATCATCAGCTATAGCGTGAGCAATTATGACCATTATTTGATTTTGTACGAAGTTCTTTCTTACTCGAAATAAACTGTTCCACATTAGTTAGGGATATTGATTTGAATTGCAAAAGAATATAGTTTACATTAGATTTAGTGATGAAAATTCAGATTCATATGATTTCAAGTTGGAGGAAATGAAATTCATTTTAGCCTGTAGTTCTGCAGCGCATACAGGGTGGTTGAGAAAAATCGAGTAAACCAACGAAATTTTATTCCCAGAGAATTCAAGCATTTTAAGACTATCAATACAATGTATGGCCTCTACGGGCATCAATATCAGTTTGACATCTTCTTCGCATACTACACACGAGGTTGTTGAACATTTAAGCCTCAAATATCATCAAGAATCATTCGACGTGTTTCAAGAAATTCTTCAATTTACTATGGGATGAGAAATATTCGTGGTGGCTCGTCTAAGAACAAACACCCTATACAGGGTGTACCAAGTTCGACGGCCTATTAGGCGTTTCTGGAGAACTGGACCTATTTAAAATCTGAAAATTGGGATTATATTATTGTTTGACATTATCTACCGATCTAAAATATTCTTGGAGCCTGACCACTTTCAGTTATACAGGGAGTGAAAAAAAAATTTTCAAAAATTTTTTCTTCTGTTTTTTTGTTTTCGAATTTGATAGAGTATGCAATTCTGAATACATTCGTACTCGAATCGTTGCATTCGTCAAAATACTTTCCAAAATAACTAGAAAAAACTGAAGAAAAAAGGATAAGTGTATTCGGTGTTATGTTTGTTATTCCTAACCTAGATATCGTAAGCACAAACTGTTTTCACATTTTTAAGGCGAAAAATGTGGAAATATTGTACATTTTCAGAATTTTGAAAAACCCGTCACAGGGTGTTCCGAATATTGGTTCAAAAATTGGGATCAAGATTGACCCATAACTTTCGTTTTTCAAATTAGAACCCTATTTTTTTGTGATTGCATTGGATTGTGCGAAGAAAAATGATGATAATATTGAAACATATTAATGCTCCTAAAATTAATAAGTCTTGAGTTATTCAGGATTTCCCGATTTCATGTAGTACGTACCGTCGAATTCATAGAATCTGTTTCATATCAACAATGAACTAGGTCATAGCAGATAAATTACTCAAATAACTCACCAGTGACTTCCTCTTTTCTGAATTCATTTATCATTGTTGATGTTAAACAGATTTCATGAATAGAAACAGAAAATCCTTAATAACTCAAGATTTATTAATTTTTGGAGCATCAACATGTTGGAACGTTACCATCATTTTTTTTTGCAGAATCCAACGCAATAATGAAAAAATAGGGTTCTAATTTGAAAAACGAAAGTTATGAGCCAATTTTGATCCGAATTTTTGAACCAACATTTGGAACACCCTGTGACGGGTTATAAAAAATTCTGAATTTGTACAATATTTCCACAGTCTATGCCTTAAAAAATGTGAAAACAGTTTGTGCTTACGATATCTAGGTTAGGAAAAACAAACATAATACCGAATACACTCATCTCCCTTTTTTCTTCAGTTTTTTCTCGATATTTTCGAAAGTATTTCGACGAATGCAACGATTTGAGTACGAGTGTATTCAGAATTGCATATTCTATCAAATTCGAAAACAAAAAAACAGAAAAACTAATTTTGGAAAATTTTTTTTCACTCCCTGCATAACTGAAAGTGCAAAGGCACCAAGATTATTTTAGATCGGTAGATAATGTCAAACAATAATGTAATTCCAATTTTCAGATTTCAAATAGCTTCAGTTCTCCAGAAACGCCTAATAGGCCGTCGAACTTGGTACACACTGTAAAACTTAATTTTCCTGGTGACACACTAACACGGTTGAGGAATATCTTCAAGAACACACAGAGCAATATCCGTATATCCGAAAAAAGGCCCAGATACCCGGGATAAGCCATCGACAACGAACTGGTGAGCTCCAGGCTCGGCTCATCCGACGATACACACTCCATCCAATAACCCTTTTCACCCATGCCGGTTATTCCAATTCCATTTCTAATTGAAAGGGCAGATCCGATAGAGCCGATGCTAGGATCCGGAGAGAGGCTGTGCACATGACAAAGCTCCGTTACTCTCGTCCCCGAGAAATGGGACATGCAATTCAAAGGAAGATTTGCAGGATTGAACTTTGTCGTAAACAGATTCGTCCTGTTTGAAGCGACGGTTCGATTCTTCCTCTGGCGCTGAGATCAATTTCGAGTTAGGGGCAATAGGAACGAGAATCGGAACGCATTTGCCATGTAGAGAGGGTTTAGCATATAAAACACCCGTCTTTTCCGGGACATCAGTCACCTGTCTAACGAAATGAGCATCGCTGTGGAGCCTGGATATCGTTTATTCGGTGAGAACGGGTCGGAGGCATTAGATGTCGAATTGTATCTATTTATAAGGAGGGATTGTAATGGTGTCTTGAGGGAAAGTGAAGAATAAAGCCTGAATATAGTAACTGGAAAAGAAACTGCAATATGAAGAAAGAAATGTTTGAATTGAATTTTTTTTGTATATTTAATGAAAACAACAAATCATAAAAGCAGTTTGTTTGTATGAAAATCCAGACAAGGTTCTGGAAAATTGAGTGGCAAAGATAATGTTGTCCGAATGTAAACCCTCGTGCTGCTTGCACTCTTTTAATAGAACACGGAAATTAGCCTTCACGCGTCTATGGGTGGACAAGATCCGAAGCGTTTCTTGTGGTAGTTTTAACTGTGAGTTTGAACTGTTTTTATTTCTGTATAGTTCGAGTTGAACTGAGACTGAAATTAAATAAAATGCTCCTATGTTCAACTACCAATATGAGAATTAGTAAATTGAAAAACTATAGCATTATACTTAATACTAATTTTCATCAGTAAAAATGTTTAAAATTTTGTGGTCATCAGCTTCAATCATTGAATTAAAAATTTGTAACTGAAGTACTTGAATAAAAATTGGACCATTAGATATACTTAATACTAATTTTCATCAATGGAAATATCACTAGTTACTTTATCATCGTTTTAATTCTTTACTCATAACAATATTTATATGAGATGGTCAACCTCAACATCCGCAACCACGGATGTAAAAAAATATCAACAACCGCAACAACCGTCAAGCTTTTCGAGAATCTCTTGAACATCGCCAAATGATTTTTATTAGGCTTAAAATTTTCAAGTTTTTCATCACTTTGATTTCTTTCTAGTTATTTTTCTATCAGAATATTATTTTTTCAGAAGTTCTTGTTATTCAATATACACTGCGCAAAAAAATTTACGCACATTCTGAAAATCTCAATTTTAATGAGAGTTAACTCTACATTGACTCTATAACTTATTTTTTATGTTCTCTCGGGAAGGTTTCGAACGAAACAGGACATATTATATGAAAGAAAAATTCAGGATTTCATCGAATCTTATGTGAAAGAAGAGAAATGAACAATTTTCAAAAAACTAAAATGCTGATTAGTGATTTATTACTTGGTATTTCCACCTCGGCAACGACGGTTCATACTCGAAATAAGTGATCATAAAATGTTCTGATCTAATACTTCCCAGATTTCTCCGAGTTGTATTACCAAGTCATTAAGAGTAGCTGGATGATTTTCTGAACTTCTCTTCCTTCTATTGAGGTTGTCCCAAACCTGCTCAATCCGACTCTGGACTTCTTGCTAGCCATTCCATTAGAGAGACTTCAACCTCTTCAAGGTACTCCTGAAGGATGCACGCAAGATGGGGTCTGGCATTATTATCGTCCATAAAAATGACATTTTCACCAATGTAGGGGACATATTCGAGCCTTCCCCGAAACCAGTAGTATTCAGGAGATTGCACTGAGCATATCTTTCATGTGGACGTCTGTATACAAGGGAACGTCGATCACAATGGTAGAGGCAGAATCTAGACTCATCTGTGAAGAGAACTCTTTCCCAATCGGCCTCTTCCCTATGGATATGCTCTCTCGCAAAATCCAAACGCGCCCTTCGATGGGCTGGGGTAAGAGCTGGGCCTCTTGCCGCGACACTAGGCCTTAAATCATATTCTCTAAGGCGACTTCTTATTGTCTGAGTGCCAATTTGCACCCCATGAGTTTGCTCAAGCTGATTGTGAAGGAGGCGAGCGGTTGCAAACCGTTGTCTCAACGAAGAAACTCTCAAGTAACGTTCTTGAAAGGCAGTTGTTACCCGTGGTCTACCCTGTCCTGGTCATCGGACATTCATACCTGTCTCCCTGAATCGCTGCAACATTCTGGACACACTTGTATGGGAAACTCCAAACCTTTCTGCAATTCTTGTGTATGTCCACGCTTCTTCTCGCAAAACTACCGCTTGGGCACATTCCTCTTGGGTCAAATTGCGTGTTTCGCGTTGCATAGCGATCGAGTGTAGAAAATCAAACGAAAGAAAAACTATTGATCACTAGAATTGATCGAGAACAACTGATTTTAGAATGGAGCCAATACATTAAAAATTTGATAATATCATCTTTTTTATTCCTGCTGGGAAAAAACATCTGCATTGAAGAAAAACTGTGAAAGTGGATAACATATGCATGCGTAATCCTGATAAAAATAATTATCATTGAGAATACTTCCAGTTTTAGAATAAATTTGAGATTTCCATGATGTGCGTTAATTTTTTGCGCAGTGTATATATTATTTTCATCACATTTTCTTCAAAATTTTGCTTGAAAAAACGTCAGGTGCATCTTATCATATATGACATAGATCTATGGGGGGAGCCCCGACTGAAAATTTGCGGGGGGGGTGAATTTTGCGCTACGCCACTGAACAGTTGCAGTTTCTCTGTCAGTTAGTATATTTTTTCGACTGAATTCAACAAAAAAGCCTACAGAAAGATCCTTATAATTAAATCATTAAATCAATCGAAAGACATCCGGACTATGATGGTGAATATCATACCAATTTACTGAAGACCGAACCATCCTCTTACCACGAAGAGAAATGGGAGATAAAACCAATGTTTGTGGAAACAACACCAAATTGCAAAAAGCCTGGGTCGTAAATTGTCTGCCAGCCCCGAATGATGAATTAGGAGCAACTGATTAAATTCCATTTCGAAGACAATGAAACACACACATGCGATAAAAACGTTTATTTCATTTTCGACAGAATTGCTTCCTTCCCGCGGAAGAAATATATTTGTTTTTAATCAACGGAACAATATACTTTCAGTTTGAACAGAGGATGAATAATGGAACACTCTGAAATCAAACGAAAATTTTCTTCTTCTCTTACGCATTCTATATTCAAGATGTTAATACCAGAAAAAAATCGTTCAAATATTTTTTTCTAGGCATATTAAAAAATGTAAGTAACCTGAGATGAACTTACCGTTCAGCGAACGGTTAGTGAAAATGAATGAATATTCTTCGAAATAATGAAATAACACAAACAATTTGAATTCAGTTCATTTAATATTGAAAGGGAAAGAACAATTTTCACAATTGCTGACGGAAATACCACTGGATTGAGTAGCCGAATTCACAGAAACCTCTGCTGAATCCAACATTACATGTTGCAACTCGCTACGTTCCGTAGTATGCAGAATTTTTTCAGCATAGTTTATTTCCCAGGGAATTCTCAACGTAACTTTCAGCCACAGTCGAAGACCGCCATCCACCGTGTCGTTTTAGTCCTAATATCTACTCTCTTATTAGGTAAAAATGTAGCCGAAGTGCGTCTAAAAGAGTGACCATTATAGGCATTTGAATTCAAAAAGGTTGCAATTTTTGAAGAACAACTTCCAATTGTCCCTTTGCCTATTACTTGATTACTGCATTTTCTGTTTTGATATCTCACAAATAAATGCTCGCTCTTCTCATTTTGTGGACGCAAACGGAAATATTTTCTATATATTTCCAGGTAATTGATATCATTATCTCGATCGATAACTGTGAATGTTCTCTGAATGTTGGTTTTTGTGTTGGGAATTTTCACGATTAAAAATGATTCCTGATCTTCCATGTCCCTGACGCTAAAGTTGTACAACTCTTCTCTTCTACACGCCCCTGATATACCTAATATCATTCCCTGAAAAGACATAATTAGTTTATAAAGCACTATTATATTAATAAAAGCACACCTTAATAATTGAAAACATATCATCTGGTGCTTCTTTTGAGAATTTATTCATTTCTTTTCTTGTGAAAACAGCAGATTTTCTGTTACCAATAGATTGCTGTAAGCGTTGAAAACTTGGATATGTCAATACCGTCGTTCAAAAATATTGTGCTCTTCAGCATTGAATATTCCGCACAAAGACTTCCAGGCGATCTCAGATTTTTATTCTTGGAACTTAATAGGCCAGTAACACTTTTTCATCGATTTGGCTGCCTTAAGTCTGAATCCATTCCTTGAAAGTATTATATGTACTCTCGTAGCGGATTTCAGATTTCTCAGGAATAATTGAAGAACATCCGATTTCCCAGGCTGTTTGAACTTCATTATCTTCCGAAGATTCTATATCACTCATTTTTCAACGCTAGTAAATTAAATTGATTATTGTCACTTCGACAATCTACTAAGTTTTCATCACCAAGACAACGTGTTATATTATATTCCCACACAGCTTAGATAAAGCTACGAATAAATGAATTTGTCAGATAATTATTTTGTACATTGAGTAAAAATTGTGTCTACCGAGCAAAAAACGCTATAAGTATCTCGAACGTTAAGGACTACCGATCTCCGACAATATTGTCTTCGATCGGTAAATGGCCTTACCGTTCTCTTTACCTAATATACTATTTCGGCTAATTCTAGCAACGATCACGGAAATGTATTCTTTACTAAAAACTTTCGACTATTCAGGCTGGCAATCTTCAGAATGTCGTTCAAAAAACGACATTGAAATTGTATACTTCTTGATATCAATATTTTTTTTAAGGCACAATTCTTTCTCATCATCAAATATTCTAATTCAAGTAGTCATCCTATTCAAAATAAAAAGTATGGTGCTTAAGGGGTGAATGTTTTTCACTCAAAAAAGCATGAAGATACCTGCTTCCGAAATTACAAATCCATAGATTCGTGGATTTCTTTCAAAAATAATGAGTAAGAGAATAGTTGTCTGATTGAGTATTTCCTGATTTTATTCAATGAAAAAACGGCACAACTTATTATCTTTCAGCCACATCGCTGAATAGGTTATCAAAGTACTTTACATTTGTTGTATCACAATACATATATTCCCATTTGAAGAAGAAAAAGTTTGGGTGCAATTTTTTTTCGGTTTTGTGAATGTCTTCTGTGATTTGTGCAGAAATTCTACAGCATCGGGCTTTGATTCATAGTACTTTCTGTTTCTCAATCAAGAGGGTTGAAATAACCCTCAAATGCACGCACCGATGACACGAGAACCCGCAAAAAGATAGCTGAGGATTCATCAAAAGCCCCCTTTGTAACGAAACGTAATTTTCCTGGTCTAGCAGCAGGATTTTCGTGAGACGTTCGCCGAGTCAACTTCGCGGATTCGAACGTCTGATGTCCTTTATTAAAGTCTGACGTGCAATTCATCATCGGAGTCCCGTCTGAAACTCTTTCGGAATTTTAAATTGTCCGCGGGAGAGCAAATTGCGAGATTAAAACCACCTAGGGCCTTCCCCCCTGAAAAGACTCATTCTCTAAAATTTATTCCTGCGGAGTCTCGCCGGGACCACCAGGAGAAGGAATTCCTGCTCGGATCGAGTACTTAATTGTCTCCTTCCGGAAAGGATTATTCGGTTGAATAATCTTCCATTATCCTTTTATTGGTTCATTATTACATTGGAAAAATGTAAAATCAGGCGGTTGAATACTTTGAATAGATTTATTGCTTTCAACCTGAGCTTTAACATTCTTCATCATTCTGCATTCTCAAAGGGCCAGAACTGCTGTCTACAATAGTTATTTGTGCAACCAGTATGGAAAAGAATCATTTCTGGTAATGACCAAGTTATGAAAAATAGTTATATATCGAACTATTTTCTGGGAGGACTTTGCATTTTCATTAGGGTTTTCTCTCCCAGTCTCTGAAACAAGCAACAATTAGAAACATTTTTGAAATGAAAGAAGAAAGGCCCCTGACAAGGTATCAACAATTTTTTTTTTCGAAAACTCTAGAAAATACACAAAATCTTTCTCTTAATGAAATAACGTGACTGTTCTGCTTTTATTTCACTACTTGACAACTCTTTTCAATGCATACTATCGATATATATAAAACTCGTTCCGAAACAAATGACACATAAATATAACAAACGCAACACTCCCTCCTTGCAATTTCAAATAAATTGCAATAATTGAGTGCTAGGTACAATATTTAGAGAGTTTTTTAATACATCACCCACTTCGAGTTTTGAGTTTACTTGTACTTGGTGCTGTGTTCTCAGGAACATTAGTGGCGGAAGATGGATTTGTCCGAATTTAGAGTGGAAATAGTATTTGTATTGGTCCTAGCATTTCACAGACACAATATTTTTTTTGTTTCGAATAGGATGACGTGAATTAAAATTGGATGTATCGAAACTCGCCCATACTCCATTCACAAATATATAGTCACACCTCCAGCCTTGGAAATTTGACACATTCCACTCTGTATCGATGAAAATGGAAGGAATGATGCTTGTCAAAATATTTTTATCTTCCAAGTCATCACTATGTTGCCCTGTCTACATTCTTAGCAATTACTTATTTCTCAGATTGTGAATTCATTCGGAAAATGAATGAATTGGAAAAGATGTGATGGAAGAAAATAATTAACGTTTATATGAATTGATAGAAATGATTCTTTTTCTAGTTATTTGCAATATTTTGGTTTCGAACAATATGTAAACAAGGAAACAAACTGGCAAACTGGCATTTTGTCATTAACAATATTTTCTGGATATAATTTCTCATTTTCAGTGAAAAAGCGCTTCTAGAATGTTTTAATAGTTTTCAGATATTTTCGTTAATAAAAAAGTTATGGCATATCTTCGAAATCAATAATATATATCAAATTGAAAAAAATTAAGATATCGTGAAACGGTTTTCACTAATGGTGTTTTCACGAACATCGAGCCCAGGATACCTCACGAAGTTTTTACCTATCTAGTCCAGAAGTACCTAAAACTTTCAAAATCAAGCAATTTGGGATACCATGTACAGCGGTTTTTTTTTAAACTGGTATCCCCTAATAGGCCTAATCCATGACCTCCATGTTTTTTGGAAAGGTGTTCGAAAGCTAATACCTTCTTCTATGAAACTATGTATGTTGTCTCTGATGACATCCGTGTAGTCAATTCCAAAAGTCTTTGATTCCTGCATCTGTCACATTTTATTTTTCTGAAGAATCTTCAAATGCCAATTCAGGCAGGATTGTCCATGTTATGGGCCGGGATATGTTTAATCGGGCGCACAGATCTACAAATTGGTCCTGGGAATATGACCATCTTACAATATAGGGAGCATGTCATTGACAATGTTTTGCGAAATTTTCACGCTGCTATTGGTGAAACTTTTCAATTTCTAGACGATAACGTTAGACCGCACCGTGCAGCCATAGTTGAGAATGCGCGCGAGGTATTCCACATTTACCAATACCTCTGCACTCACCAGATTTGAATTGCATGAAACATGCTTGGGATGTGCTCCAAAGAGAATTAGATAATCATCAACCTACCCCAGAATCCTTGAATGATCTGAGAGAGCTTCTTCTCAAGAAATGTTCAACAACCTCTTGTGTAGTATTCAAAGAAGATGTCGTGCTGTTATTGATGCCCGTGGGGGCAATACATTGTATTGATAGTCTTGAAATGCTTGAATTCTCTGGTTACAAAATTTCGTTATTTTAATCGATTGTTTTTAATCACCCTGCAAACCTACAGGCTGAAATTAATTTCATTTCCTGCAAGTTGAAATCATATTAATATGAATTTTCCTCACAAAATCTCATTTAACCCTTAACTGGTATGGTGCTTTGAATTTACTTTCAGGGTATGGTAGGGTCAATTCTGATCCTGTGTTTTTTTCTATCAAATTCTGAAAAATATGATCTTTTCTACATCTAGAATTCCTCTCTGGTAATCAAACTACTCAGTGAAAATGAATATATTGTATTCCCAATATGAAGAATGAATAAATAATAAATTTCACAGAAAATTTGAAAAAATACTATAATATATCTTTGAGAAAAAACCACTGCGAAAAAAATAAATTTTTACCCGAATCTCGCTTTTGGATGGGTGTCTCCGAAAGTATTTGGCAGTAAAACGTGAAAAAACGAATCCAGGAAAATTCTAACAAATCTGTTTTATATAGAACTATTTCCTTAAATGTTCATATTGATCAAAATTTTGGCACAGTGTTCTGATCGTATATTGATTGTTGCAAACAGTTCTTTTCACGTTCAGCGCATTAATTGAAACGATTATTATCGTCTTATTGATATAAAAAAACCTAGCTTCTTTTTGGATTCTAATAGAATCTTCGGTTGGTTCTACTGACTTTATGACTTAATGGTATGGCAGGGTCAAATTTGACCCCAAGCCCGCTGTCTTATACGAGACGCTAACAAAAAAATTACTAGCGTATATTAGTCATATCAATACACTAGGAGAATAGCTGGAAGGGGAAGGAATTAGAATCACTCCTTATGTGGCGCTATGGTACAATTTGATTTGCGTAGGGTCAATTCTGACCCTGCAAATTTGTACTCCTAATATAAGATTGGTTGATTAAAAATATATTCACTTAATGAAATTCTAAATTTGATGGGAATGAATGCAGTCGTAGAAAAAGTGGAATACACAACTAGAGTCGTACGGCAATTACGCCCTCCTAGAATTGCTCTCACTTTTTCTAGACGTGCGTAATATGTTTCTTACAACTTTTGTTGTACGAACGAAAGCTTTGCCTTTTTTCTGTTAAAGTAAGTCGATTTGACCTAATTTTCATCTCTCGGCATCACTTGAACGAAGTACAGCAAAAATAAAAGCCCTCCAGCAGAAAGTGAACCGTAATAACTCTTTCAGATTGAATCGTTTTTCTTCCAGTCCAACCCGAACAGACCGAACGAAAGTCCAATTGATATAGTTCAATAAAGACGATTTTATTGGGCCCGACGCGTTTCCAATGCAGCCTCCCTTTCCGAAGCGGCGTGTAGCTTTTTCCCCGGCCGTCGAAAAACTTGCATTATCGGAATTTATTATAAATCGGAGTTCGAGAACCCCGACCGGACTTTTGGTGACTGTTCCCATTCCGCTCGGCCATCTCTGGACGTTTTTCTGCACTATTGTCAGGTCCAAGTGATGAATTGCGGTTATTGTGTGCTTTTAATATTCAACTGTATCATTAGCGATGAAAATAAGGAGAACGGCCGAGGAATTAAATTACTCACAGGTGGTACGGTTTTTGCTCGAAATTTGTTTGGTGAGTCCTTTTGCGGCGCGATGCAGTTTTGTTTCGGGTTTTTCGGAGACGATTCCTTTCGGGGAATGGTTGGAGATGAAGGAGATTGTGGGGAAACTTGTTTTATAATTAACGATGTTATTGTATTCATAATCGATGTGTTTTGGTACGAGATGTTCGGTTGATTCGTTCACCTAAAACTGCCACATAGTGAGTATGATACTCTTGATTATATCATAGCAATCTTCCTTATCACGCTAATAAACACTAAGAGTTATTTCAGAGTGTTCCGTTATCTCAAACAGAGCTGTGCCAGAACACTGTGCTTTGTACTCTTGAAAGCACAGTGCTTAGTGCTAAGTAATTGAAGCATTTCATCAGAAGGCTTAGTGAAAAGATTATATAGTATAAAGATGGGAAACGAAGCAACTACAGTGATGTGAGCGACATCTGTAGTTTCAAAAGTAAACGAGTTATGGTTAAAATATTTAATGTCCATTTGGCAAAGATTATATAGAGATTATTATTAGTAGGCTGTTGTAAATTTTGAAAGAAATACTTGAATAAACATTTTTGTTGGATAACTCGAAATCGACAAGAGTAGCACCTAGTTCATTCTATAAACTTTGTTTGTGTGTTTTTCTGTTATGAATTTTGTGTTTAAAACTGGCAAACAATCAAAATGCATGGTGATTAATTGCAGAAATGATAGAAAGAATAATCTTGAATGTGCATTCTTCTCATTACCAAAGAGAATGGAAATGTTAGTTTTCAATCTTGTATCATGTAACTGTCTTGTTCATTACTTTTTATTTTCAATGCTGTCAAATGCTCTGCTGGGCTGACCTACAGGTCTTGTTGTACACCTCTGATATTTTTTTTATTGTTCTGCAAAAATTCTGTAATTAATATAAAGTGGACTCTCGTTAAGTCGAACGCCTAAAGACCAAAAGAGCTCTACGACTTATCTATTGTTCGGCTCACCAAACATCCGAGTTATTGAAGTGAGACTTCATTGAGAGAAAAAACTCAAGTAAAGGCGAAATTATCATCAATTAGAAACGAGAGTCTGAGTACTGGAAACATGTCCTTAGAGGTCGAAAAATCGTAAGATATTCATCAAGTGTGGTGATTTGTTTGCGAACCGAATCTTCTTCAGTCTCATCCATTAGATCAGAAAGTTCCACTCATAGAGGAAATGGTGGACAGAAGAACGACTTACAGAGGTGGAGATTCTCTTGACGATCCTTCCAGCAGTTCGACTCATCTACTACGCCCTCTAGACTCATTGAGGTGAAAATACACTCGGTAAGATATGTATAATATGTGAACAAATTTTTGAAATGTTCTCAATTTCATAATTATTGTTTTGTAGTTGAGTAACACAATCATTTCAAATAAAAATATGAAGAATCCAGAAGCGTATTCCATTCAGAACAATGTGTAGATGAAAAATATCAACCTGATCAAAAAGCGGAGCCCTGATTTTGTTTTGTCGATCAGGATGTTTCTTTAAAAGCTCGAGAAAGAATACTCAATTTAATGGGAATTTATGAGAAGTATAATAAGAATTTCGAGCCTATTAGTATAGTTTTCTGTACTGAATAATGTTTTCAGCGCCATCTAGGTGTCGAAAGTAAGAAACTAGCCAAAAATCGTAGTCGGATTTTAGTACCACATATATAAGGGCGTTTCCTATCTTTCTAACTCTATAATCTTTGGGAGAAACTATATAAGATTCTGTCACTGAGATGAAAGATATACCGGTTTCAGCCTTGTTTGGCATCATCAGTATATTATACACCTCAGAGACGAAATCTTCATAAGAAACTTTGATATTTATAGAAATTGGATGTGATTAAAAACTACAAAACAGTGACATCCTATTGTGTCAAAATGGAGTTCCACATCTGCAATCAAATGCTAAGAAAGAAATCTGTACTTCCTCTTTCACTGGATGAGATTTCAGCAGTGGCTCTATTCAGGGCCGACTTGCTAGTTTCTTGAACTGATGGAAAAAGCTCAATTCTTTTCGCGATTGTGAAGCCGAGTGTTTTCGAGAAGAAGAAAAATTATTTGCCTTTACCGAGGCCACACCGGGAACATTTAGGAGAAATGATATTAGACTTTATCACTGAGATGAGAGATATACCGGTTTCAGCCTTATATAGTTTCTCCAATCTCATGATAAAAGGATCTGTGAGCCTGAGAATTGAAATTGGCATTCATTTCGATGATTACCAATTTGAATTCTTTTATGTTTCGAAAATGTTCCCGGTGTTGCCTCCGTGAATGCAAAGAATTTTTCTTTTTCTTGAAAGCTCTATTAGCCTCATCGTTTGATAATTCACGTCTCGCCATTTTCAGAAAACTCGTTTCAAATCGAAGCCGTTGATAAACTGACTCCATTTCAAAATTCATGAAGCTTATGCAAAGAACCAAACTTCAGAAGAAAGGCTACCAGATTGACAAAATGTCTCATGCTGATTTTTATTGGATCGATTCAAGTGGTTATTGAGTTTTAAATGATTTTACAGCGATTTTCTCGAAGATTACACACTTTTAAAAACGATTGAATACAATATACCTAACTCTTTTGGAGCAGCAATTTATCGATCTTCCTCAATTGCCCTCAATTTCATTGATACCATCAAATTATGAATCGATATGACTTTCCTGAAAGAAATGGGATTAACATATCTCCAACCCAAAGTGCCAAAGGCACGCGCTTCAAAATCGCCTCGGCATCAACCGCGTTAAGCCTTCTTTCCGTCGCCTACCCCCTCATCTCGACAGAAACGATCTCCAAGGTATTTATTTAGGCTTCCTAATGCATTTCCCGAAATCCGCGCGATACCGAAAGATACGAAAAGTTTTATCGGCTCGTTTGCCCGAGAGTCAATTCCATCCCGATGTGAGGTGAATAATATCGGGCCCGGACTTCTCCCATCATCCTCTACAAATACTCCGTCATTGGGGATTTTTAAATTTCCAGCAGCCCGCCGAGAGCGGCATTCATCACGCGATCGCCCCGCAGAATTTCGTCGCTCGAAAGAATTCCGAGGGAAACAAGATCGAGGGCTCCTCTTAAATTTATCGGGAAACATAATTTGGATGCCTGTTTTAATACGTTATTTCCGCATGGGTGGAATCGTTTTCCGGCCTGTGAGGACGGGCAATCGATAACCTAGGCTTTGGGGTTGCTGGGGACGTTTGAAAACGCCCGCTTCAAACACTTATGGTCATGACTGAAGAAAACTTTTTTTTGCAAATAAAATGGATATTTATGATGTGAGTGTAGGTGATGTGTTATCTTGTGAAAGAAGAAGTTTGTGAAACGAGCAACGCAAATTGAACAATTTAACGAACAAAATAAAATCACTTTTAACATAAATATAACATTGAAGAACGATAGGCTACTAGAAACTCAATCAGATTATGATGACTATGCCACTCATTCCATACAAAGATTATAGAGTTAGAAAGATAGAAAACTCCCTTATATCTGTGGTTCTAAAATCCGACTACGATTTTTGGTTAGTTTCTTACTTTTGACACCTAGAGGGCGCTGAAAACATTATTCATTACAGAAAACTATTTGATAGGTGCAAAATTCGAATTATATTTCTCATAAACTACCATTAAATTAAGTATTTTTCGTCGAGCTTTTAAAGAAACATCCTGATCGATAAAACGAAAGCAGGGCTCCGCTTTTTGATCAGGATGATATTTTCTATCTATACATTGTTTTGAATCAAATGAAATAAGCTTCTGGATTCTTTATATTTTAATTTGAAAGGATTGTGTAAAATCAACTACAATACAATAGTTATGAAATTGAGAACATTTCACAATTTTGTTCACATATTAGAGAATTATTATAACAATTTCAAGAACTTATCCATACAGTGTACTCTCGATAAAATGGACCTGATTCATACATATCTTACCCAGTGTATTTTCACCTCAATGAGTCTGGAGGGTTTAGTAAATGAGTCGATCTGCTGGAAGGGGCGTCAAGAGAACCTCCATATCTGTGAGTCGTTATTCTGACCACTACTGCCTCTATGAGAGGAACTTTGAGGTCTAATGAATGAGACTGAAGAAGATTCGGCTCGCAAACAAATCACCACACGTGATGAATATCATACGATTTTTCGACTTCTTAGGACATGTTTCTAGTGCTCGGGCGCACGTTTCTACAAAGTTGAATGAAAACTAATTATTGTCTGACGAAGGAGTCTGATTTAACCTCCGAAAGGTTACGCTTAAGAGTTCAAAGTGTCTTCTTTTTGTTCATTGTTAGGCAACAATTTCTTCTAGTATAGTTTTGGCCCCTGACAAATTACTGCTCAAATTTATACGCAGTCGCCTTTCTTATATTATTAAAAAAATGTTTCTAATTGTTTCTTATTTCAGAGACTGGGAGAGAAACCCAAATTAAGTTTTCAGGAAAATGCAGAGACCTCCCAGACAATATTTCAATAGATATGATGATTTCGTGTTAACCTGAGTTTTTCTCTCAATGAAGTGAATAACTTGAATGACTCGAATATTTGGTGAGCCGAACAATAGATAAGTCGAACAGTTCTTTTGGTCCCTAGGAGTTCGACTTAACGAGAGTCCACTGTATATTAATTACAGAATGTTTGAACAACAATAAAAAAAAAATATCAGAGGTGTACAACAAAACCTATATATTTTTGCCCCGAAATCTCTATCCATTTGACAACACTGAAATTAAAAAGCAATGAACAATACAGTTACATGATACGAGTTTCAGAACCTACATTTCCATTCTCTTTGGTAATGAAAATAATGCACATTCAAGATTATTCTTTCTAATATTTCTGCAATTAATCACCCTGCATTTCAATTGTTGGCCAGTTTAAACACAAAATTTAACAGAAAAACATAAAAACAAAGATGGTAGAATGAGCTAGGTGCTACTCTTATAGATTTCGAGTTATTTCAGTGGAAAAAAACAAGAAAATACAATCGTCATTCAACAAGAATATTTATTCGCGTATTTCTTTCCAAATTGACAACAGCCTACTAATAATCTCTATATAATCTTCGTCAAATGGACCCTAATTAAATATTTTAATCAGATGTCGCTCATATCACTGTAGTAGCTTTGTTTCCCATCTCTATACTCAATAATCTTTAGTAAATTTTAATAGACAAGATATAATTTAACATGGGTCTTTTTCATTCTTACCTAAATCTATGAAATATCTGAATTTATTTCCAAAGCCAAGGGCTAGTAACTGAAAAATTAACAATTAACAAGGCTATTCACAGTTTGACAGAAAGCGCATTCCAAACTGAAGATATTTTCGAAGTCATTGCAATATGCATTATGCCACTATCCAGTTTCATAGAATTCCAGTATGCTGTAGTCCGCTTACGCGGACTTTCCTTAATGGGGTCTTTTCTCTTATGTTGATTCATTTTTATGCAGGTAACCTGTTATGTTATTTGTCCATTTTGTTATTGTTCTTCGTAATCATTTCCAATAGGTATCGATTTTCATATTATGTTTGAATGCCATTTAGACTCAGTCTGTTTATGTGTGATTTTTTTCAGAGTACATTTTTCAATTGTTTTTTCGAAATTTTCTGGTCATGTTAGCTCCTTTTTCATGCGTTTTTGTAGGCCTTCACAGAACACACCCATCATTCTAACTCGCACAAGCTTTAAGTAGTTTCTGAAGGGTTTCACGGAAACCCAGAATGCATGGAAATACATACACATACATACATACATTATTACAATCATGACTCATTCTTAAATTTTTCATAGGTCAATCTGACGAAGGAAGAATAAATAAACAATATCCTGCCTGCATCCGATCACCTATCAACCCTCCCACCCTCAAGACCTCTTCCCTTGCCCAACCCAACGGGTATCGAAACCAGGATTTCTCCGATTCCTGCCGGAAACCTCACGACAATAGTTCACTCCTATCTGGTCCGTCTCCATCTCCCTGTTTGTTCATAGATATTTGCTAGTGACATAAGCTTTTACGTCGGGCACAATGGCAGGGCCGGGCAACCGGGGGGATGAAAACCACTAATGAAGAGACCGCTGTATTCAACCAGGATTGCACAAGAGATAGAGGGTTGCGGGATCTTAGACAATACGGACAACGACATTCGGTTATTCCCCAGCGGCTAATGCGACTTTAAGCCCCCATTATAACCGGTAATGGTAGATTTCGACGGCCTTTATGAGGAGACTTCTTATTTAGTATCTGTTCCATTGTCTTGGCGACGGGGACTATTCAAATTAGTTAGCTTCTGTTCTTCCTTTTATCGGCGCTTGTCTTGGGATTCGGCGTTAGGTGGTGCTCGTGTCGGGGCCGATAAAGGGACTGGAAAAGTCTGGGTTGTCGTTTTGGGGGTTTAGGATTTGGACGCAACGTCGTAAACGTTTAGTTGAAGGGGTTGCCCATGAGGAATATATTCTGCTCCACAAGAGTTACGGATATCGTATTGAATCGTTTTGAAAAGTATGTAATCTTCGAGAAAAACGCTGTCAAATCATTTAAAACTCAATAAAAACTTGAATCGATCCAATAAAAATCAGTACACAACGTGTTCAAGAAAAATCTAGTAAAATAACGAAATTTTATTCCCAGGGAATCCAAGAATTTTAAGACTATTAATACAATGAATGGACTCCACGGACATAAATAACAGCTTGACATCTTCTTGGCATACTACATACGAGGTTGTTGAACATTTCTTGAGAAATTTGGTTCCATAAACGGGGCAAAAGCTTTCCCAGATTACTCAAGGATTCTGGGGTAGGTTGATGATTTTCTAATTTTTTTTTGGAGCAGCTCCCATGCATGTTCTATGCAATTCAAATCTAGTGAGAGCGGAGGTATTAGTAAATGTGGAAAAGCAAGCTCCTCGCACGCATTCTCAACTATGGCTGCACGGTGCGGTCTAGCGTTATCGTATAGAAATTGAGAAGTTTCACCAATAGCAGCGTGCAATTTATAGTGTAAGGCAGTCATCAGTCATAGTCCCAGGATAAATGTTTAGATCTATGCGCTCGTTGAAACATATCCCGGCCCATACCATAATACCACCCTCTCGGAATAGATTGACTTCTTAGACTTCAGATTCTTCGAGAATCTGAAAATCGTTCATATCTGGATTCATCAGTGAAAAGGACACTACGCCATTGATCGTTCCAATTGATATGTAGCCTTGCCCATTTCAGTCTTTGACGCTTAAGATCACGTGTTAGTCGAACTCCTCTTAATGGACGTCTAGAACCTGGATTCACCTATCCGAAACGTTGTCTCATGGTTTAGATGGAAACTTGGACCCCATCTGCATTCTGAAGAGTATTCCCTAGCATTCTATTGTAGATATAGGCATTTTTTTGCCGAAACGGTGATGAAACGATCCTGAGCAGGTGTTGTTTTTCATCTCTCACCAAGCCTTGGATTTTCCAACATGGAACATGTCTTCCTGAACCTATTCCCAAATCGAGATACCACACTTTGGCTGACTTGGAGCCTTTCCGCTACAACAACCTGAGTTAAGCCACTCTGTGGAATTCCGATAGCCATATTAGCCTCAGCGTTTGTTAATTTATGTCTTGGCATTTTCAGAAAACTAGCTGCAAATCGAAGCCGTTGATAAACTGACTCCATTTCAAAATAGCATATCCAAAGAACCAAACTTCAGAAAAAAAGTGACCTGATTGACGACACGTCTCATACTGATTTTTATTGGATCGATTCAAGTTGTTATTGAGTTCTGAATGATGTTAGAGCGATTTTCTCGAAGAATACATACTTTTCCAAACTATTGAATACGATATCCCTTTCTCTTGTGGAGCAGTGTATATTCTGCTCTACGAAGTTCAGAAATTTTGTTACTGATTCGATTGTTCTTTCATGGCGTTTACCCTCATATATGTAAAAGTTATTTCTCTATTTCAGTATCGTAATGAGTTCATTACAGTTCTAAAAGTAGTGCTGTAATGAAACTCATTACAGCATTGTTTTCAGTTATATTTTTCGTGTTATGGTTGTCAGTACTGACCTCCGATCGAATCAAGTTTCGAATCAAATCAATTCAAATTCCGTGATCTGTCAAATTTCGTACGTCACACCAACTGCCGTGATACAATACAAAAGTCACTATCTGAATTTTCATTTGAATTTCGAGAGTATTTCAAAAAAATTGACTGAAATAGAGAAAATACCGTCTAATACTCGTTGCAGAAGGCAATTCCAACACTCATGCTATCGAAAACTCGCTCCTTCGTCGCTCGTTTTCGAATTTCGCATTCGTGTTGGAATAGGAACTCATTCTGCAACTTGTTTTAGAATATACTATTATGTACCAAGTGCCTCATATAGATCCTAACGTCCTAGGTCCTCTGGCCCGATGGGCATGAAGATATAATAACGTTCGTGGCATACAATATTTCATTCTTCAAGGAAAAATGATTTTTTCGCAGTACAAATCGATTTTAAATTTAATTCATTGTTCCTATGATTTTCATTTTATTCAACTTCTAGTATTATTATCAGTTCATATTTTGAATATCGTTGCGTATTTCTGTCATCTTCATTTAACTGAATGTCATTACGGTTTTCTTTGTGAAGAGTTGAAGAAATAATGAATATGAATACGAATTTAACAGACAATATTAGAAAATGCAGCCAAAGCTGCGAATAATTCAAATAACTTAATTCCATACTAATTCAAGACAAGCATCATGAAATATTCAATCAATGTTGAAAAGTTGAAAAATAAATTCATTGCCATGGATGAGACCGTGGTATTCGCGTACTTCAAGAATTGGTGTAATACTTTATTTTTCATTTAGTTCATTTGATTTTTATTCTCTTTCAGTATGAAAAAATTTTATCCTGGGCATTGTGGACGAAATATCATTTTGGATGTCAACACTGATTCTCCCGTCTACTAGGTCATTCAAAAAAGGAATCTCAAGTATATATTCCAATAAAATTCAAGGTTTTGATAGCAGATCATGTTCATACATTAATCAATCAAGCTTTTCATAAAATTCATCTATTACATTAAATAGTTCAAATAATGGGTGTTTTTGAGATAATAAGAGGAAATGAACTTATGAAAATGTCTATTAACTATAAAGAAGATAAACTTAGCTGTTTACTTGTTGAAATACCCGAAACTTGAACCGTTATATCCAAAGGATTCTGGGTCGATTTCACAAAACTTCGATTGTAGCGTTAAATTAATTGGAGTCACCGCTATTCGTTGAAACTTCCGAACAAGTGATTCGATTGGTTCGAATTTACGTAAGGTTTTCAAATCGTACAATTAAAGCTTTGTGAAACCCGCCCTTATTATTGTAGAGAAAGAAAAAATAGGAGCTCTGAGGCTGGTCAGAAAATATGTATCTTTGAGGCCCTTTTTTGTACCTTGGGACAAAAGTATCTTTTCACTCTTCTTTTCTTCTGAAATGAACTGATAAATTTCATTAAGCTATGATTTCATTTCACTCAATAATGTCAGACTATTAAGTATTGATTGTTTTAAGTCCTGTGTTTAGGATTATTCATCTTATGTTTGAAAAAAATAACCTGAGGCATTAGGACTCAAGGACCCCCCTTACATTCTCTCATTTCGGGAAGACAGTTTTGTATAAAATTATGATAATTTCAGGTTAATTTTTATGACTTTCTTCCTTTGAGCAGAAGTACATCTATTTCTGTAGTTTTTTTTTGACGTTTTGTTTTCATGTCTTTTTCTTATTTTTTATTTGTTGATATGTATTTTAAATTTTTTTTCTTACATCGATTCCTGCATTTCGACTTTTTTCCTTCAGCATCTTTTCTCTTATTATACTGGTCCAATATTTCCAATTATAACTAATTCAGCATTACTACGTTAGAAAGTTTTTTATGCAAGGTATCCTTTGGATTCATTGATTCTTATATTGAATCTTATGTTTTTGTCAGGAAATTACTTTTTACTTTTGAAAATATTCATCTCAATCCTTCCCACAAAAAAGATATAAATTTGACCGCTGTTCTTTTCAAGACCAGAATCGAATCTTCAAGATGGCATCTGCAGGAGTTATCGGTGCCATCAGTAAACTGCTCCTCTCCAAAATTATCGACTCATGACACGTCCGGGTTGAACAATCCAGCCGGAGTGAGATGAAGTATGCCAGTTAGCTATACGTATTAACTTCTTGCACTTCATTTGTGTTAATTAGATTGTCTTTTTCAGGCTCGGATGAATTGAATATTCTAGAGCCATTCTTCTCGGGCCGCCGATCCCGCTGAATCAGGTATGCAGCTGAACACCTCTTTTTTTTTGGTGAGCATGATGAAAGGAGGAACATTCTTGATTTTATATTTCTCACTCCAATTTTTTTTTCTGAAGATTCGTTTCCTCATAGCATTTTTTTAGAAATCCTGACGTAGGTATGTATTCTGAGTCATCTACTGTATACAGCGTGCCAAAAAAAGTTAGTAATCCGTAGATAATTCAAAAAAATATCAAGAAAAATCCTCGCATCCGTTGATTTTCAATTCGGAAATTAATTTATCAAGCTTAATTGAATTCGATATTCCTCACTCAAATGGAAATACAGCACAAAGGGTGAAAAATTTGGAATTGAAAAAAGAGAGACCTGATTTCAAAATAACAAATCCATGGATTCGTAGATTTACCCCTTATAATAAATGAAAGAATTGGTCAAGATACCGTTGGTGGCGCTACATTCGCCGATCAGCTGTTTACCGAAACGAGTATTCTTTCGTGTCTACATTAGCTTTCTATTCGTATTTATGGGATTTTTTAGTTGAAATGTTAATTGACTATCAATAATCGAAGTTGTTTCCTCAATTGTGGATCCTGTGGGTTATATTGTATGTGTAAGTACAGGTAATATTGTGCTTTTTGTTATATTTCATGTGAAACATTGAGGTGAGTACTATTCAATTTTGAGTGCTTTTCAGATCATCTGGCAATATGTTTACTAAAGGTTCCTCAAATTATAGGAAATTTTCCAATATTTACATGCTCATAGATGCTATGTAGAGGATGAGCAAGTGTTGGAATGCAATCATTTGATTCTATGTAGGAAACAAATTATTTCAAACATTGGAATTCTAGAAGGACAACCCCATCATATTGAGGAAATGATGTCTTATAAAAATAATGGTGTGAAGTCGACAAGATTATATACACATACCACAATGTCTGGAATTTGCAAGCATATTTTAGCCCTGCTCTCTACTGTACTTACTACAAAATATCTTGACAATTCTACTCATTGTGAAGGTGAAATTCATTTTTAAGAAAAAGAAAATTCTTTGCCTTTACGAAGGCACATCGAGAACATTTTTGAAACATAGATGAATTCAAAATAGTAATCAACGAAATAATAAAAGATCTCTGAGCCTGGGAATTGAAAATGGTATTCATTTAGTGAAATTCATTGTTTAGTTTTGTCTCTGCTGTTTTTCTTTTTGTTCTCCATAACAATGAAATGTACAAAACATTTTTGATGAAAACTGAGAGAAGGATGAAATTAGTTTGAGACCTATCAGAACATGAGAACATGCATGATTGTGATGTAATTGAACATCAGCATGAACAATATATTCATTTAATAGAAGCTACTATTTTTTTTTGTTTGGGAAGGGAAAAAATCTATGGAAAGAAAATGGGTGATGAATTTTGAATAAAAATGCACATTCTCCAGAGAACTGTATGTATGCAGGACATGACTTGATCATTGATTAATCATGTTGAAGAATGAATTCATTACGCTAGATTTTAATGTATTATTCATTTATTTCATCTAGCTCGTGTCTTAGGCTGCAGTTATAATAAAATAAAATTATTCAACTTATCTATCGATTGATTGTCCTTTTTCGGTTGCCAAATGAACGACAATACTATCAAGCTCTTTTTTATATTAAATTGAGACATAGGTATATGTATAATATATTACCTATTCAAAATTGCCAATTCTCGGAATTTGTTTGAAATTCCACATGTAGACTTGATCATTGCTGAACATACGTTCAATTTTGCAACAATCGAGAGAATCACTAAAACTCACAAGGTCCCTAGTTTTATGGCACATTATCATATGGCTTGCATTTAGCACTTTTTCACTGTCTACTAGGCTCCTTGAATTCTTGAGACTTCTATATATTTAAAAATATCAAGTAGACTCAAAGTAATTTATTTCAATAAGACTGAAAATTATTGTACAGGAACAATCCGAACAAAAAGTAAAACTGTCTTGACTTGAACTGTTTTTTTTGACAGGTTTTGTGAAGGTACAGCTTCCTTCTCCAGTAGCAGAAATGTTTCCGTAGTGAGAGTTTCTGAAATAATTCAAAACATATGAAGCATGGTTTTCAATTGATATCAGTTTTGTTGCCTGTTTTCATTCTATAATCTGCTGGTCGGAAATGGTGTGAGCATACTCTAATATGTTTAGATGCAGGTTTTTCCATTATCAAAACATGCTCCTATGATTTACGTCTATTAATTTCCTCTACGATTTCTAGACTTTTGATAAAGTAAACATCTTGATTTTTACCACGAAAATGGGCTCCAGGATTCCTAGATTTTTTAGAATTACATCCATTATCACAAGAATTTGTGGTTTTCACGGTTTTTCCTTAGGCATATCTTTTTATCGCAATAAAAACGTAAAAATAAACAAATAAACACAGCTTTCACGTACAAACTGTCGAAACGAATACTCGTTTTGGGCTTAGTTCCAGCTAACGCCGGCGGTGTCGCATAGAGTTGTGTTTTGCTCTATAATGGTTTGATTGTAGTACATTGCAATCACAAATTCTAAATTATTTTCTAATTTTTAAATGAAAAAAAGGCACAACTAATTCTACCTTTAGCGTCATATCTGAATAGGTCATCAGATTACCTTTCGTTTGATGTATTACAACCCATATATTTCCACTTGAAAAAATAGAGAAATATCAGATTCAAAAAAGCATACGATAATTTGCTTTTGAAATTTAAAATCGACGGCTGCGAGGATTTTCCTAAATAATGCTTCGTACAAGAATTATTGACGAGTTATAGTCCTTGTTTGGAATGCTGTATTATATTTCAACCGGAAATTTATTCCTCATCCTAAGACTTCACTTTTGTATCGATAATTGGGACATTTACACTTTTACACAAAATCTTGGAGAAGACAATCTATAAACTCGTCCAATTTTGATCCTGTGTTTCCCATGCCGTCCCATTTCCATCATCCTTTATTAATATTCGAAAAGGCCAGGCTTCAACCAATTATTCGCAGGATCCAACGATTTGCTCCTCTGTTTGAACCGATCCCATCGTGACCCAGAATTCTTGCGGAATGAGTTTCCATAAAAGTTGAATGAAGTTTTTTATTCGACATTTTCAATTTCCCGACACGAAATTAAGTTTTGATGTTGCATTTCGTGAGCCTACGAACGTTAGATTGGAAAAATTCCCAACTTAGACTCACCCACACTTTCACAATGAAATTCAGTTAACAGCGCAAACAACGCGAAAGTTCCAAATTGAGTATACCTCATTGGCGTTCTTGGGATCATTGAGAGTTGGAAAGAAAGAGTTCTGGAGATATAATCCCGGATATCACGGTTGATTTAATAGCTTTTTCACTGCGGAAAAGTAGTTGGGTGATCCGTAGGTTCTGGCAGACCTGAAAGTTTGATTTCTGATGAAAAAATACATGGAGTGCTCCTCACGTAACCTGTCCCTACTCCCAGAAGTTGGGGATTCAATTTGGAACTTGACTAACTCTGGAGTGACTCAGCTATTCCCTATCAGAAATTTGGGAACTTGTTTCTTCAAGGTTCTTCGTGAAATATTCACTCATCAGAAGGCTGTTAAATAAACGCATAATAGACATTTGAAAAAAGAAACGGAAGAGAAAATCTATCCGTTATCTAAGGAAATGAACTGCTCCACATGAGTTAGGGATATTGACTGAAATTGCAAAGAAATATAGTTTAAATGAGATTTTGTGATGAAAATTCATATCAATATGATTTCAAGTTACAGGAAATAAGATTAATTTTAGCCTGTAGGTCTGCAGCGTATACAGGATGGATAAGAAAATCCGAATAAAATAACGAAATTGTATTAACAGAGAATTCAAGCATTTTAACGGGCATCCACTCTCATCAATAACAGACATCTTCTTTGCATACTACACACGAGTTGTTGAACATTTCTTGGTGATTTGGTTCCATAAACGAAGCAGAAGCTCTCTCAAATCATTTAAAGATTCTGGGGTGGAATGATGATTATCTGATCTTTTTTGGAGCATATCCCATGCATGTTCTATACAATTCAAATCTGGTGAGTGCGAAGCTATTGGTAAATGTGGAATACCAAGCTCCTCGCGCGCATTCCCAACTATGGCTGCACGGTGCGGTCTAGCGTTACGTCTAGAAATTGAAAAGTTTCACCAATAGAAGAGTGAAATTTTGGCAAAACATTGTGAATGGCATGACCCTATAGTGTAAGGCGGTCATATTTCTAGGACAAATGTGTAGATCTGTGCGCCCGTTGAAACATATCCGGCCCATATCATAACACTACCCCCTCGGTGGGATTGTCCATACCCTTATTGTTCGAGAATCTGGAAATCGTCCATATCTGGATTCATCAGTGAAAAGGACACAACGCCATTGATCGTTCCAATTGATATGTTGTCTTGCCCATTCCAGTCTTTGACGCGTATGTCACGTGTTAATGGAACTCCTTATATTGGACATCTAGGACATAGATTCACCTCTCTCAAACGTCGTCTGATGGTTTCGATGGAAACTTGGTTCCCATCTGCATTTTGAAGAGTATTCTGTAGCATTCTACATGTAGATGTAGGCTCTCTTCAACACAGAACCTGCCTCCCTGAACCCATTCCAAAGTCGAGATATCACAATTTGGCTGATTTGCATCTACGTTTTCTTCTCGCCGAAAGGGTGATGAAACGATCCTGAGCAGGTATTGTTTTTCGTCGCCCACCAAGACTTGGTCTTTCCAACATGGAACCTGTCTCCCTGAACCTATTCCAAAGTCGGGATATCACACTTTGGCTGACTTGGGGCCTTTACGATACAACAATTTGAGTTAGGCCATCCTGTAGCATATTGGCCTCAATCTTTGTTAATTTATGTCTTGGCATTTTCAGAAAATTCGTTTCCAATCGAAGCCGTTGATAAACTGACTCCATTTCAAAATAAGAACATTGACGAAATGCCTCATACAGATTTTTATTGGATCGATTCAAGTTGTTATTGAGTTTCAAATGATTTTACAGCGATTTTCCCGAAAATTACATTCTTTACAAAACGATTGAATACGATATCCTGAACTCTTGTGGAGCAGCATATTTTATGGAAGGTCTTTCGATTTTGCTGATTTTTTTTTTATTTTCTCTTCCAGCCTCTGAAACAAAAATCAATAAAAAAAAATCTTATGAATAATAGAGGAAAGGCCCCTGTGTAAAACTTGTGCACTAATTTGTGAGTAGCCGAATCTTTAAAAAAATTGTTTCCTAACCATGGAAATAGAAAGAGCATTTCGAACTCTGTAACTTTGTAACATTTTGGAGTCTATAATCAAACTGTTTGGTCAGACAAATTCTCATCTTTATGAAACTTTTTGAAATCTTAATAATTTTTGATTTTTCACTTCACATTTGAAGAGCAAAGATTAATAGTAATAAGTTTGATGGTGACATTGCTTCTTTATCTCGAAATTTCTGGGAATTAGTTTTTTTTTTGCCTCTACCATTGTGATGGATGTTTCCTTGTATACAGGCGTCCACATGAAAGACATGCTCAGTGCAATTTCCTGAAGACTACTGGTTTCGGGGGAGGATCGATTATGGTATGGGGTGAAATATCTTTGACTGCTCGCACAGACCTAGTGGTCGTTGATAATGGAGCTATGAATGCTGATAAGTATATAAGGAACATTCTTGAATAGCATGTAGTGCCATTTGCCCCATACATTGGTGAAAATTTCATTTTTATGGACGATAATGCCAGACCCCATCGTTCGCGCATCGTTCAGGAGTACCTTGAAGAGGTTGAAGTCTCTCGAATGGAATGGCCAGCAAGAAGTCCAGATCTCAATCAGATTGAGCAGGTTTGGGTCAAACTCAATAGAAGGCTGAGAAGTTCAGAAAATCATCCAGCTACTCTTAATGACTTAGGAATCAAACTCGGAGAAATCTGGGAAGGAAAAGATCATTTAAAGATCACTCATTTCGAGTATGAACCGTCGTTGCCTATCTGTAATTAACGCAAGGGGTGGAAATACCAAGTATTAAATCACTTATCAGCATTTCAGTATTTTGAAAACTGTTCATTTCTCTTCTTTCACACAAGATTCGATGAAATACTGAATTTTTCTTCCATTTAATGTGTCTTGTTTCGTTCAAAACCTTCCCGAGAGAACATAAAAAATAAGTTATAAAGTCAATGTAGAGTTAACTTTCATTAAAATTGAGATTTCCAGAATATGCTTAAATTTTTTCGCGCAGTGTATATTTTTTGGGATTTTTCATTCGATTCCTTACCGGAGATATATACCTAGCTTTGGAATAAAAAATCGGTAGAAAACAAGGTTAACATTGAATAGCCATATCCTTTATTGATTTTCATCCCAGCAACCCTTTCAGGAAAAAGTACAAATCCCTGAAAGCGAATCGCAAAGCCAGTAGTCACAGAACGCTGACGAATTCCTATCAGTCCGAGTTTCGCAATTAATTAAGCCGAAAAAATGCTAATGCCCAATAATAAAATTTCCTGCTCCCCCACAGTAATTATACATAAAGCCCATCTATCGACCGGAAGCAAATTAGATTTCGGACCGAAAATGTAAACAGTCTAATTGAAGGTAATGCAATTTTCATCAGGGTGAATAAACTGGATTTTCGGCGGTTATGTTACTACCTTTCCGGGGCAAATCGAAAATACATCCGTTTGTATGCTCATACAATGCCGCTTCTGCAAATACATGCGGATATGTTTTTTCGGTATCAATTTTTCCGATTTGAATGGGTTTGATGAATTTTTACATCAACATGTATGTGAGCTCGATGAGAGGTCTGACAAACACTTTTTGAGTTTCCGAAAGATTTTTGTTGTGTTGAATTGTGCTAGTTTTGTGCTGCTTTGTGCCTTTGAATTTTATTCATGGGATTCTCGAGGTGTTGAAAAAAAAATGGGTCAACCCAGCAATTTTCGAAAAATTGCATTCCAATTAGTGAAATAAATTGTTCTACATATGAACTGAGTTGTCCAGTTCGAATTTTTCCGAAACACAATCTAGTTTCTCGAAACATCAAAATCAGAAAAAATATTCTCGTTTTTCATTCCCAAGAATGAAAAAATTTTGCTACATTTGTGCTGTCACGTACCATGAATTTTTTAACGAAAATTCTTCAGATTTTCGAACAAATTACGAAATTGAAAGACATGTCAGACAGGCAAAATGAATTGGCTGAAATTGTGCTAACTTTTGCTGGTCATATTTTCGAAAATACAGGTTTTTCCTCATATGAACAAAATGGGAAAAATTAGTACTTTGAAGGGAAATCAGTATATATGTATACTCGTATAACAACATTGTGTGTGAAGACGTCTGAGGACTTCCAGATTTTCGTAATTTTTGTTATTATTCTGAATTCTGCTGAGTTCGTGCTTCTTTGTGCAGTTGGAATTTTTTTCATTACATGCGGTTCACTAAATAATACACAAAATGAGGTGTAAGCATTAAATTAAAATTTAAAGCTTCCTTAATTCTCCTTCAAACGGAATATCTATAGACGTGGATATTCCGTTTAAAGCAGGATTAAGGGAGCTTTAAATTTTAATGGACGTTGTTGCAACTCAGAGTTCACATCTTAGATCTCTTGAACATTTACCCTAACATTGATTGTCCTATTGACGATGTCATATTAATCAATTTTTCAGGAAGATTGTATTAGATGTTTCTCACCCCCTACGCCAAAATGAACATATTGTGATTAGTGTCCGGTTCTTGTTCTTAAAATAATAAACATTGAGAAATATGAATGCTATTCTGAAGTAGATCTTCATACCCTCGACATTCAACAATTTGTTTCATTATGAAAATGAAGTTATGTGAACGAAAAAAAATTTTACCTTGAAATTCTTGTAATAAAAATGTTACGATGAAAAAAGGTTATACACAATTCAAAAACAGCTCCGAAATAATGTATAAGGTCGCAAATGGAACAACAAAGAGATGAATACAATCCATATGTTTTTATTTGGAAAAAAGACTAGAGAAGTTTGGAGCGTAAAGGGTGAGATATTTCAAATTCGAAAAAGCATTGGAAGACCTGCTTCCGAAATCAGCAATTCTTGGATTTTTCTTAATAATAATTAGTAGAAGAATAATGATCTGAAAACATTTTTCAGTACAGAAAACTATTTTAATAGGCGCGAAATTCGAATTATACTTCTCATAAATTTCCATTAGATTGAGTATTCTTTGTCGAGCTTCTGAAGAAACATCCTGATCGACAAAACAAAAGCAGGGCTCTGCTTTTTGATCAGGATGATATTTTCCATCTACACATTGTTTCGAATCAAATGAAATACGCTTCTGGATTCTTTATATTTTTATTTGAAAAGACTGTGTAATAGTATATTCTAAAACAAGTTGCAGAATGAGCTCCTATTCCAACACGAATGCGAAGTTCGAATACGAGCGACGAAGGAGCGAGTTTTCGATAGCATGAGTGTTGGAATTGCCTTCTGCAACGAGTATTAGACGGTATTTTCTCTATTTCAGTCAATTTTTGTTGAACATTCTCGAAATTCAAATGAAAATTCAGATTAGTGACTTTTGTTTTGTATCTTGGCAGTTGGTGTGACATACGAAATTTGACAGATCACGGAATTTGAATTCTTTTGATTCGAAATCGGATTCGATCGGAGGTCAGTACTGACAACCATAAAACGAAACATATAACTGAAAACAATGCTGTAATGATTACATTACAGCACTACTTTTAGTACTGTAATGAACCCATTACGATACTGAAATAGATAAAATCAATTACAATACAATAATTATGAAATTGAGAACATTGCAAAAATTTGTTCACATATTAGAGAATTATTATAACAATTTCAAGAACTTATTCATACAGTGAATTCTCGATAAATCGAACATCGATAAGTCGTTCAGTTGTTCTGGACCCGATTCATGCATATCTTACATAGTGCATTTTACTTCATAGAGGCAAGAGGGTCTAAGTCTAGTAGATGAGTGGAACAGCTGAAAGGGTAGTCAAGAGAACTTCCACCTCTATGAGTCGTTCTTCTGACCACCATTGCCTTTATGAGTGGAATTTTTTGATCTAATAAATGAGACCGAAGAAGATTCGGTTCGCAAACAAATCACCACACGTGATGAATATCATACGATTTTTCGACCTCCAAGGACATGTTTCCAGTGCTCAGACGCTCATTTCTCATTGCTGATGATTTCGTGTTTACCTGAGTTTTTTCTCAATGAAGTAAAGTCCCACTTCAATAACTCGAATATTTGGTGAGCCGAACAATAGATAAGTCGAACAGTTCTTTTGGTCCTTAGGAGTTCGACTTAATGAGAGTCCACTGTATATTAATTACAGAATGTTTGATGAACAATAAAAGAAAAATATCAGAAATGTCAAACAAGACCTGTATGTCAGTCCAGCAAGGGTTCTTTATACGTTATATAGTACAATATATTTTCGCTCCGAAAACTTTATCCAATATTGCAATAAAAAGCAATGAACAAGACAGTTACATGATACGAGTTTCAAAACTTACATTTCCATAATCTTTGCTAATGCAAAGAATGTACCTTCATAATTATTTCTGCAATTAATCACCAAGTATTTCATATGTCGGCTAGTTTTTAACACAAAATTTATAACAGAAAAACACACAAGCAAAGATTATAGACTGAGCTAGGTGCTACTCTTGTAGTTTTCGAGTTATTTCAGTGGAAAATACACATATGCGAGAAAATACAAACGTCAGTAGGCACAAAAATTTATTCAAGTATTTCTTTCAAAATTGACAACAGCCTGCATATAATCTCTATATAACCTTGCTATATGGACCCTAATTAAATATTTTAACCATAACCCGTTTACTTTTGAAACTACAGATGTCGCTCACATCACTGTAGTCGCTTCGTTTCCCATCTTTATACTTTATACATGAAAATGTATGGTTTTCTCAAGTATCTGTCACTAGTCACCGGCTTCCAATTAAAGAAATGCGAAGCTAAGCAACGCTCCTATGGCGTACCTCCATAATTGTATTGTTTCTCCGGCACTTTTCAAATTTGTCACGGCTGAATCGCGTATATTGCCTCATTTCCAAGTCGATGCCGACGTAATTCCGAGCGACGCATTAACCTGTGGCAAAATCCGCCGTTTTCGCGAAAAAACCGCGCTCTATCCTGTTGAATTATAGAATAACCTCCGCTGCATGTATTGAGCTGTCAACCTTCGTCAAATAAATTACCTAATATAACCCATTCCGGGCAGGCCGACTGCCACAAAACCAGAAAAACGCACCTTCAAAGAAGTAAGAAATATATCCCAATGTTTAATTTCATTGCCAGTGACGTTCCTATAAATTATAACTTACTTGTTGTGAAGAAGTCGAAACTATAAGAAGTTGTCTGGTTCAAAGTACCATCTTATTGTGTCCATTAAGACAGGGCGTTTGTTTTTCGATTCGACCAGGTTGCATTCTCCTCGCATTAAATTCCTGTCGGAGTTATAAATTTCTTACTTCGACCGCTTTTGGTCGTACCTTTTGCGTTCAGTTTATCGTGCTGCCTGGGGAGTTGGAGAAAATGCTGGAGAATTCTGCATTTGGTAGGGAGCATTATAAGACCGGGTTTCAGGGAAAAAATCTACTGCTACACATCTGTTTTGTGAGTTCAGAAATACTTGATACTTGATTCCGGTTGCATAAGGAATAAATATGTTATTTCATTAGGTGAGTCAGATATTAATTGTCAAGGAATAATTTGATTTTACTATAAAAATTTAGATTCTTGCATTGAAGGAATATCAAGTTAGTCTAAGATACGAAGAACGAATAGAATGAAACCTCTTTCATAATGGATATCCTATATTTGAAAATATATTAAAAATGAGTTACCTAAAAAAAATTCAGGACAGAATACTTCATTTATTTTTTGATGAATGATTTTTCAATAAATTTTGCAAAATAAAAGAAAAACTACTGAAACTGTAGTATGAAACATGTAGAATTTGAAGACATAGGGTTGTCTATTATTTACTTTAACGAAATACTGTATTGCCAAGTATGTACAGATATGTCGATACCAGTTACTTTGACTTGTGTGATAAAAGAAAATATTTTATACTAGCTGACCCGGCAGACTTCGTACTTCGTCAATCGATAAAAAAGAAAGCAAATTTAATAAACTATTATGGTATAATACTTTGAAAGTGGATATAAAATTGTCCCGTACAATTAGTCCAGTCTATAAGGGTGAAATCCAGCAGTGGACTTTCTAAGGGCTGGTTGATGATGATGATTTGATGATAAGGGTGAAAATTAGGCATTACCTCCGAATTCTATCAAGATGTTTCGATTTTGATAAAATTTTGGATATAAGTTATATTTGTATCCTACTCCTACCCTATGCCGATTTATGTTTATTATTTTTAAGGGTGAAAACAACGCCTTTATTCAAAATTAAAAGAAACTTCTTCTGACGTAAATCAAAGTAATTTTTAGGCCTCAATAGCGTTTTATGAAGTTTTATGAAGGTCTTCATGTACTTCAAGACCTCATAAACCACCCCCTTTCAGCATAATATGTGAAAAAATGGGTCTTTATTCATATAATTAATTAATTTTAATCAATTTTATAACAGTATTTTGGATCAATGTTAGTTTTAGTTATTTCTATTTTTCAACCCCTAAAAGCAACTCCTATCTGTTCAAAATAACGAAATGAAAATATCATTTAAACATTTCACTTTATTCAAGTGAAATCAATACTTTCTGTGTCAAAAAATTAATCTGATTCTGAGTGGCTGTCGACCCTGTCAATTATTTATTCATCTTTGCCAAAGATTGGACAACGGTTTGGGCAGTTAACACCTGCACATTCCCCACATGTGGCGTTACAAAAAGAACTCAGTTTTCTGCAGGTGCATGACGCATTGCATCCTTTTTTGCAGTTACAAAAAATCATTTTCAACAATTTTTGTAGTGCATATGTTTTTTGCATTTTTGTGGGCTGCAAATATCTACTGGTACTATTTCAACCGCAATCAATTGAATTGAGAACTTCATTGCCTAATCAAATTTTAAGTTGACGATTTTAGGCAATCATTTATTTCATCGGCAGCCGTCGATTTTGGAATAACCGGTAATGGTTGTCGGAAGTCACCTGACAAAAGATTCAATGCGACCCCAAAGCATTCGTTTAGGCAACTCAAAATACAGACTAATTGTTTACATATATAATAGTAGAATGGGGATTTGTTCAAAACATTTCGTCATAAAATTTTCCGTAGTCTTCGGAAGAAAGATAGATGATAGATAACACATGGACTCTGATGCGTTGATATCATTAAAAAATGTAGTTCTCCGAATTAATATAAAATATAATAGTTTCACGAAAACGCTATTTACAATAGCGACACCTACTGGCGTTATTCGCAAGGAGAAAAATCATTTCCTACTTTTTTCTGCATTTCATCAAAATTACCATAGTTTTAATGTATTTAATGTTAACCCCGTCGTAAAAGAATCAAAAAAATTTTTCATAACAAACAGTTCATCCAATCTTGAGTTATAAATAGGGTAACCATCTGAATGGCCGACATACTTTTATATATTAAGATGAGCATAAGCGCTGTTTCATTGTGAACACCTTGATATAGGGTTTTCTGCTAAAAATTTGATCCCAAGAGTGGTTTTCGAATTTTAAAGATTGAAATTTCGACGCGTGTGTATGTATGACAGTGCGAATGCTTGGTACGTAAACTATGGAAAGAAGAGATACTCCTAGCACTCTCTGTATTTCAAACAGTAAACAGTTTTCATGTTTTTTATCTCTTCAAAAGTGAAATTGTTCATTTTCGGGCTGTATATCAGGAATAAAATTTGTTAGAAAATTGTTTTCTGTGGCTTTAAAAGTTTTACAAAAAAATAACATAGGATTGCGAAATCGCATGTCTCTATCTTCAATAATAACTGAGATAAAGTGCAGTCTCAACCAAAATGGGACACAGTGTACACTGTTAGCTCACTGTGATAAAAGATGTCGAAAGCATTAAAGTCGTCTGAGATACAAGTGTAAAGTCATAAAATGCCCATTTTAAATACACGTCGTTTCCTGATGTTCGAGATCTTCTGAACACATCGCCTTAACTCCCACGTACAGGCAAATTTTCAGTCACAAAAACAATAGCGATAACTTATCGCATCGATAGCGACCGTGCCCCATCCAATCGAATATTTTACATAAAATTGTCTTTTGTACGACTGCAGACACCATCCGCGACCGTTTATCTGGTTGTTTATTAACCATTTGAGCTGCGTTCGATACGATCGATTATACATAAAAATGTGGGACGGGAACGTGAGCGTTATAAGTAATACAATAATTTAACTGGTAGTTAAATACAATGACCGTGTGGGCTGGCTGAGTCGGCAGCCGAATATTTCACGTGCATAGCTCCATGGAAATGCTGCTACTTGGTAATTAGGGCTCTAATTCAGAGCAGTGGGCTGTTTGTTTCTGGTGCAAGGCAGTAAGCTCTCGTTAGGTGCTGTCTCTCGATATGGAGAGTCGGACTTGTTGCTGCGAACATGGAATTTCGGAAAAATTCGTGGGAAGAACGGAGATTGACGATACTGGGAAATCATCTGATAGTAGAAGATCCGAACCAGAATCGTGCTGATGATAGATTGAAACCTTTTTTATTTGGTATATCAGAAAATATATAAAAAATAGGTTGCCAAAAAAATCCTGGACAGGATATTTTCAATAATTTTTGAAAATTATTTTTCGTACAACTGCCATTGAAAGTTACACTTTTAAAGACAGCAAACAATGTTAAAATTGATTGTTTTCGTGGGAGCGTCTCAAAAATATTTTTTAACATTAATGTTAAAAATATTTCAAGCACTCCATTTTCTTATAATGAAATCAGATGAGAAAAATTCAGCAATTGCGAATTTTTAATATCAATATTCAACAATCATCAC
The DNA here is from genome assembly GCA_038502775.1 of Hippodamia convergens. Classification (NCBI taxonomy): domain Eukaryota; kingdom Metazoa; phylum Arthropoda; class Insecta; order Coleoptera; family Coccinellidae; genus Hippodamia; species Hippodamia convergens. The sequence continues at coordinate 546,230 of CM076614.1, forward strand.
TTACGAACCTAAATATTAATTGTAAAACTAGAACAATTACTAACATTAATACCCTGTGACGTTAGGGAGCTTTGCAACACATTATTATAGAATCCTCAGCACCATCAGTACTTGTAGAAACCGAAAGTACAATATTGTATGATGATGATCCAAAATCTGTTGAGTTTGGGAGAATTTTTTCAGCAATGACATTTCTATATACAATGGAATGATCAACATAACCCTCGGCAACCGTCGTAGACTTCCATCCAAATCATTATAGCATACTACGGTTTCCATTTAATTTCTCTAAAATTTGAAGAGGCACAGAAATTTTGATAACACTGGTGAAAAGTAATGAAAAAACTCCACTAAAGATGTTTTCATTTCGTGAGCGTAGCAGCAACACTAGAGAAGTTAAAGCCAATTGGTCAAATTTCAAAATCACCCTGCAGCATAGAAACTACACACCTTAGCGACTTGCGGTTTTCAGCAATTTATGTTTCCCGAAAAAAAAGGACATGACATGTATATTACTTTTGCCTATCTCCCTTAATTTGGGAGATTCAGTACTAAAACATCGAGATCTGACCACTCTGTACTTACTGAATACTGTGTAAGAAATATTTTGAATTCTTCATTGTATTTATTTCCTGAAACAGTTTTTTGTAACATGTGGTATGGAGACCAACAAAATCGACTTCTGCTTGAGTTAGTTCAGATTTATGATATTTATTTTTTTTTTCATGAGGAGATAGCTTTGACGTAAAATTTTCCAAAGGAAAAGTAGTAAAACCTATTTTATGATAAATTTCGTGTGTGAGAAAATATATCAGAAAAAGTTTGTCAAAAAAAATCCTGGACAGAATTTTGAATGATGTTTTGAAAAATGAATGTTCATAAAACCTTCAGAAAAATTTATATTTCTCATCAGAATTATATCGCATCAAAATACAAAGAGGAAACGGTTATGAACCACTCAATCGCATTATTTTGACGACATGTATAGTACACATTGCATCAACATACCGCATACTAAAAAGGTAATGCATCACCCAGTATACAAAATGAATGCATATAGCAAAGGTACATTAATAACGTCGACTTGATAGCTTCATTTGTTAGTCAATTGGGGGAAAGAATCAAGAACCGAATTACGTCAATCTAAGTACGTAATTGTTGATTAATGATCGTCGCTTTCGCGTCACATTTATTAATTAGTCCCTGTGACATTTCTATGGGATGATTAAGTGACGTACACTCGACCGAATAGATAAACACACTCTCTTCCTATTATTACACGTTGGTTGGAGATGGGTTCGGAGATACACTCGCCGAATAAAAAAACCGGTCTTTTTTGGGATCACCCTACTGGTTAACATAGTTTGACACTTCAGCCGTTCGTTGATGAAAGGTTCAAATAAATTTGCTTTCGGAAAATCTGGATATTTCACACTGCATAATGCTCTTACTGTTTTTTGCTGAATTTCATGATGTCATAATTGAATTCAAAAGTGATTTGAATCGGAAATTTTAAGAGAAAGAAGAAACAACATATGAGGAAAATGATGCTCCATTCAGTGATTGTGAGTAAATGAATAGTGACGATTTTGTATTCATTTTTATCATTAAAATCTCAAATATTCGATATCTTAGTAATATGCATGTATTTTTTCGTTTATAAATAGTTTCACTCTGGTGAATTCCGTTTATTCAAAATTCTTATACATGCATTTTTTACACATAACTTAGGTTACATTCGTTCATATTTTCGTTGATCATTCGATTATTATTTTTCTCATGATTTCTTTGAATTTGTGAGTTTTTGTCAGTTTAGATTCTGTTTTCTTTCTTATCTTCTGAATGATGTTGTGAACATTCTTCATGGTTTTGTCTTGGCATTCGCTGAATATCACTTATCACTCAGGGAATATATTACAATAAATTTCTCTAGTTTCAGACTCCCCAATTATTGAAAGTGCACTAAATCTAAATAGGCTGGAGAGAAAGTATCAAATCATTGCAATAATTTATATCCTGGTTTCGCATGATTTGAAAAAACAGATTAGGTATTATCTTGGAAACCTTCAGAACACTCATTCGGTCGTTTCCAAACTGAAATTAACCAAGAAGTGAAAACAAAAATCGAAAAGAGGTAGATGCATGAACGAAAATGTGCAGAAAAATATTACTGCAAAATAAAGCAATTATCTTTAGAACCTTTATTGAGTCCATTCAAACTAAAATAGTGAAGAAGTAAAAACAAAACTAGAAAAAAGAAAATGACCCATATAAATAGATGAAAGATATTTATAAAATGAACATTTTTAGAAAAATAAGCTGAAAATTAACAGACTTCATATAAATCGAATAAATGCATTATAAGAAGAATCTATGAAGGCAAACAACAAAAAACAGCGATCAAATAAGCAAAAATATAGCAGGTTTATCTGTATAAGATTATATTGACAAAAGACAAAAAACCCAGAAATATGGAAAATGACACAGTTTTGTTGATCTCTTAGCATTTGTTATGAATAGGGATGATTCGACACGAGGCTTTCATATACTTTCCCAAAACTATAAAATAAACTGCTCCACATGAGTTAGGAATATTGCAGAAAAAATATAGTTCAAATGAGATTTTGTGATGAAAATCAATATTAATATGATTTCAAGTTGCAGGAAATAAAATTCATTTTAGTTTGTAGCGTCTACAGTGTGGTAAAGAAAAATCGAGTAAAATAAAGAAATCTCATTCTTAAAGAATTCGAGCATTTTAAGACAATCAATACAATGTATGGCTTACACGAGCATCAATAACAGAGTGAAATCCCCTTTGGATACAACACACTAAGAACATTCATGAAGCATATACAAAGAACCAAACTTCAGAAAAAAAGTGAGCAGATTGAGGAAATCTCTTATACTGATTCTTATTCAATCGATTGAAGTTGTTATTGAGTTTTAAATGATTTTACAGCAGTTTCCTCGAAGATCTTATACTTTTCAAAACTATTGAATACGATATCCCTAACTCTTGTGAAGCAGTATTATGATTTTACATAGCGTATCCCAAAAATTTCGAATGACAATCAACGCGCCTATATACTGTTTGACTGATGAGAGATCTAAGACAAAAAGATGCATTCCGAACTGAAGTTATTTCTGAAGTCATTGTATTCCAACTGATTATAATATTGTAGGACTGATTATTTTCCTCTGAAGGAAATTAAGTTGACAGTATAGTCAAATGTTCTCAAAACAGACTAACATAACCATTCGCATGTCCAGTTCCTAGACAATCTGGCAACACTCATTATGCCAATGTACTCTTTGTATCATAGTGATTCCACTATGATAGACTTCCGCTTACATTATTTTCTTATTTGGGTCTTTTTCTTTGTTATTTGATCTTTTTGTCATTGTCTCATTTTGTTCGAATGCTATTTGCACAAAGTGAGTTTTTTTTGTCAGAGTACATATTTATTGCATTTGTTTATTTCGAACTTTTTCGATTATAACCATGCCTTTCATACACAATAAGGATGCTAAAAATGAATACTTCTCTTGTAGGTTTCTCAGAAAAAAAAACGAGAATGGAGAATTAAAGTTCGATTTTCTCCATTTGAAAGATTTGCCGAACCTGTATAGTGTGGAGAATTCAAAAATACTGACGAAATTCAGGTGATGAAAAGTTTTAAGAGTCCTCTAGCACTCTTCAATCCTCTTGAATTATGAGAAATTAATGAAGCAACATATACTAGGGGTTGAAGAAAAATAACCTCACCTCCATCCTCCACATCTTTACCTCCAACTCTCCTGCAAAGACTCACAAACTACCTTAACGGTCCCTTCTCCGCCTTCAGAAACAGCATAACTTCTGCTCTTATGGCGCGAGCACAATGCATCAGGACATTCCCCCTAATTGAAACAATAGTCCTTCCAGTTATAACGTCAGTTACCGCCCTTAGTTTAAACCGTAATCATATATACATTACGACGTGAAAGTGTCATTCTCAGGCGGTCCAGATGTTCCTCCAACTTAGGTACGGTGAAATTAGCGGTAATTACAATCCAATTGTAGCTTTGATGAACACGGCGAGGGGACAAGATGGCGCCTGATCTTCGCGACTTCACCCAATGGATAATACGGAGTCATATTGGAGATATGAAGACTATCTCGGACACAATCATAAATATTATAGAGTTAGACACAATCATAAATATTCTACAAATTGTAGTCAAAGATTATAGAATATATTGCTGGTTTTTTTTGGGTTAGGGAACGTAGGAGAATTAAGAAATCACTATATGTGAAGGCCAAGGTTTCGCAAATTTATTTCTGCATCATCAGGCCTCTAGAAAAAACATAGTATGTCAGAAAATGAAGAAGGTACAGATTCACAATTGAATGTAAAACTTATTTAAATGAATGAAAAGTTTTCATGAATAAAAACTGTAAATACAAACACATAAATATGTATATATAGAAATGATCACATTATATCAACTAATCTTATTCAGGGTTGTACTTTATTTGGTCTAGGACGTAACAATTTGAATAGCAGGATAACATAAGGATATAATAATTTAGAAAACAACAAAAATTCAACGGAGAGAAAGCATTCAGAACGAAAATTCAAATAAATCGTCAAAAGATTATAGAGTAAGACACAATCATAAATATTCTTCAAATTGTAGTCAAAGATTATAGAATATATTGCTGGTTTTTTTTGGGTTAGGGAACGTAGGAGAATTAAGAAATCACTATATGTGAAGGCCAAGGATTCGCAAATTTATTTCTGCATCATCAGGGCTCTAGAAAAAACATACCATGTCAGAAGATGAAGAAGGTACAGATTCACAATTAAATATAAAAGTAATTTAAATTAATAAAAAGTTTTCATGAATAAAAACTATAAATACAAACACATAAATATGTATATATGAAATGATCACATTATATCAAATACTCACATTCATGGTTGTGCTTTCTTTGGTCTAGGACATAACAATTTGAATAGCAGGATAACAAATATAATAATTTAGAAAACAACAAAAATTCAACGGAGAGGAAGCATTCAGAACGAACTTTCAAATAAATCGTTAAAAGATTATAGAGTTAGACACAATCATAAATATTCTTCAAATGGTAGTCAAAGATTATAGAATATATTGCTGGTTTTTTTTGGTAAGGGAACGTAGGAGAATTAAGAAATCACTTTATGTGAAGGCCAAGGTTTCGCAAATTCATTTTTGCATCATCAGGCCTCTAGAAAAAACATACTATGTCAGAAGATGAAGAAGGTACAGATTCACAATTAAATGTAAAAGTTATTTAAATGAATAAAAAGTTTTCATGAATAAACACTTTAAATACAAACACATAAATATGTATATATAGAAATGATCACATCATATCAAATACTCTTATTCAGGGTTGTGCTTTCTTTGGTCTAGGACATAACAATTGGAATAGCACGATAACATATATAATAATTTTAGAAAACAACAAAAATTCAACGGAGAGAAAGCATACAGAAGGAAAATTCAAATGAATCGTTAAAAGATTATAGAGTTAGAAAGATAGGAAACGCCCTTATATCTGAGGTACTAAAATCCGACTACGATTTTTGGCTAGTTTCTTACTTTTGACACTCAGGGGCGCTGAAAACATTATTAAGTACAGAAAACTATTATAAAAGGCGCGAAATTCGAAACATATTTCTCATCAATTTTCATTAAATAGGGTATTTTTTGTCGAGCTTTTAAAGAAACATCCTGATCGGCAAAACAAAAGCAGGACTCCGCTTTTTGATCAGGATGATATTTTCCATCTACACATTGTTCTGAATCAAATGAAATACGCTTCTGGATTCTTAATATTTTTATTTGAAATGATGGTGTAAAATCAACTACAATACAATAATTATGAAATTGCGAACATTTCAAAAATTTGTTCACATATTAGAGAATTATCATAACAGTTTCAAGAACTTATTCATACAGTGAACTCTCGATAAAATGGACCCGATTCATACATATCTTACAGAGTGTATTTTCACCTCAACGAGTCTAGAGGGTCTAGTAGATAAGTCGAACTGCTGGAAGGGTCGTCAAGAGAACCTCCACTTCTATAAGTCGTTCTTCTGACCACCATTATCGTTTTGATGCAAAATTGTTCTCTTTAAATTTGAAATAGCTTTTTCTATGAAATTTTATGTTAGAAGAGGAATTATAAAAAACACCTTATGATAGATTGCAATTAATTTCATCGACAACTGAAATACGAAATGACAAAATTAATTTCATTAAGGGTATTTTTGAGGATAATCAATAACTAACTAATTTCATCGAAAAAACTATTTCAAATTTAGAGAGAACAATTTTGCGTCAAAACGATAATAACAATCAGGAACCAACAACAAAACGTCAAGAATAACCCCTGTTCATGGACTTTCAGAAAAAATTGAAAGAATTGGTTCTAAATTCAACATAAGAACTGTTTTCAAAACAAAAATCATTTACGATCTTTATTAACAAAAATCAAACCTTTGAATGAGAATCAAAAATCAAGAAATTGTATTCACAATATTTCCTGTATTTGTGGAAAATCTTATACAGGAGACCATTAGAAATTAGAAAACGTGAACATAAGAATAACTTAAAAAAATAGAGATATTGGTAGATCGCAGATAGCAGATCATGTGTGTTCCAATACCGTCAATCACATGATGGATTGGAATGGCACAAAAAATTCTAATGACGGAACCTGATAATTATAAAAGAAAAATCAAGGAGTCAGCTTGTATTTTGTTGGATGAGGCTTAATAATCTCGCCAATTGTTCAGTAAGCATAAATCGAATTTGGATGGATTTATCGCAAAAAGAACTGGTTCAAGGGAATTTTGAAATAAAATAACGATATTGAAATCTAGTTATCAATATTAATCTATGTTCATCATGTATTGACAAATATCAATCAAAAAAATGTCACGATTCTACGAAGTTGTATGAAAACTAGAAATTGTTTGACGAAAGAGTCTGATTTAGACTCCGAAACGTTACGCTTCAAAGTGTATTTTTTTGTTCATTGTTAGGCAACAATTCCTTCTTGGAAAGTTTTGGCCCCTGACAAATTAGTGCTCAAATTTTTACGCAGGGACCTTTCTTCTATTATTCAAAAATTTTTTCTAATTGTTTTCTGTTTCAGAGACTAGAAGAGAAAACCCAATGAAGTTTTCAGGAATATGCAAAGACCTCCCAGACAATATTTCAATAGATAGCTTCCACAGTGTATGTGAAACGTATTTTTTTCGAAGAATTTCGAGATATGATACTCGTACATATATTTGCTAGTTTTGAACTTCCATTTTCTGCACCTGTCGTCTATGTCAATTGTGGAACTTTCCAAACCTTACCTACCTCCTATCCTCTACACCCCATCCATTCCTAGCTACCTCACTCCATTCCCCTCTTTCCGACATATCAATAAACAAACGCTCTGTGTAACATCCCTCGGCAGCATCTCCCAAATCCTTCCTCGAATTCGACTCCTGCAAATCCCATTCTTCCCTTCAGGATGGAAAGATCGCAAGACGTTCTAATAGGATCGAACATAAGGAGCAAAGCCGGATATTTAGGTATTTCTCATTCTCACAGAACCATGCTGTACAACTATTAATACTAGCTACTAGCGAAGCAATCTGTGTCTGAGAACATCCGAGTATCTGTTAATTTCGGTAGGAGATGGCTGCGTGCCATAATTAATCCTTTTGTTTTAATGCAACTGAGATTTATGGCGTGGCAAGCATGTGGAAAGCTATTTACTGCAACGGGAGCCTACAAGGTATTCGATCCGGTGTGATGCAGGTGGAGGGACCAGAATTGGTCTATATTGCTTCAAATGATTTTTTCTAGTGGGCGTAATATTCAATGAATTGAAAAATTCATAAAGAGAACAGGGCATAATGTTTCTGTCATAATGAAAAACATCGCTGAATCAGAGAAGAGCACGTGTGGCATTCGAGGACTACCGCGGTGAAGCTATTGCATAGCATCAATTCAAAAATAGGAAGATAATATTGTTGATTTAAAATATTTTTTTTTATTTATCTTTCAATAGATGTAGGTTACTCAGGAATGTTTAGCATTGAAACTATAGGTTTATATGAACGGAAATAAGAAACATAAGTTTGAGACTTAATGTCCTCTAAATATCTGAAAAATACCGCGTCAATAGTGGTCCCATATTTTGTTGTGCATTCTTGTGGATCATTATTCATTTTTAGATTCAATTTTTCCGAAAGAAAAGTTGTCAACCGCTCTGATTTTTTATCAGCGAAGTTAATGTTGAAATCGGCAGCCAAGATAAGTGGAAATCTATTACTATTTGTACCAAGTATTTTCAACCCTTCTTCAGTGTACTCCAGTAAAGTGCGATGAATAAAATGCTCTACCTCCTCCAATTTTGAATTCGGAGAAATGTAAATTGCTACCATGACTATGTGTAGGCCATTTCTAAGTTTGCATGAGCATGCACAAATATCTCCAACAAATGAGTGTCTAAAATTAACATCGCTAACGTCTCAATATTTATTTCAATATTCTGAGTCATAATATTAGTAACATTATTACTATTTTCGTATATAGCTTCCCCACCTTTTGAAACAGTATTGAAATTGGGTATTTCAATCGGATTATCACGCGTCATGCATGTTTTGGTAATAAGTAACACATTGGTTTGTCTCGTAACTGAATCTTGTAAATCGTATTCGTGACTATGTAAAATTCAAAGTCATTACTGAAATGCCATTTCTATTACTAATGAAATCTAAGGCACTTTGAGCTATCATCTGAACACTATTTAAGGACAGTCTTTTGAATTCTTACAACAAAGATGCAGTCCATGTAGCTTGCCTTCGATTATAATAAAACTTAAATGCAGAATTATCATTTCTTGTCGTATTATACAATTTTTCAATATAAGTCACCCGAGAGAGTGCAACATAGACGAGTTCCTGAGAATGTGATATACTGTACTCAAATACTATTTCGTCAAAAGTTCCACCTTGCGACTTATGTATAGTTAGAGCAAGAGCTGAAGTTAATGGAAAATATTTGCGTTTGGCTATACATTTTCTATCCGATGTTAACGAAATATTTGCCGTTCGTAATTCAATGGGAACAGCGAGATTGCCGACTCCATTTTGCACTGCTAGAATTAGAGTGGCTGCATGCATCCGTCTGGTCGTAAGCACCCAAACACCGTGCCGAAGTCTGCCGAACTGAACAATACACGACTGTGTTTTTTTCGTTACGGAATTTCTACATTTGGTTGTCGCGCTCAAAGCCTGAGATATAAGCTTGGCAATAGCTTAAAATGCAGAAAGTCTATAAAAAAATATTCCTCAAAATAAACGAGAAATTGAAAAGGATATCACAGAAAATCAAGTAGCCAAAAATATAACAGACATAAATATACTTCAGCGAAGCCTGAAAGAATGAATTCTACATAAAAGTGGGAATAAAATTCGAAATTGAATAGCGTAAATTGTATTTATCTTAGAAAATAATGATTTTAAAGCATTAAAGTTTTTTGAACTCCCACATCATTTATCAGTGTTCATTTCATTATAGCTATAAAACGATATTTGAAAATATCCATATTTCAGCAGCACTCCATTTTCGCCAGAGTGAAATAAATCTCAAAAAAGTAACGAGTGGTAGTAATTCACTTTAGTTAAAGGCCAGCTCCGAAATTGCAAACGTAAATTTCGTTTTCTTCGCAAAACTATTATAGCGAAGATTGTTTCATATGAAAAAAAATTGATGCCCAACGAATTTTTTCTATGAGGATCATTACTGGTACTATCAAATCTACACCTACTCCTTGGTTACCAGACCTCTCGAATAGTGTCCCCCCACATATTCGCAGAGAGACAACAACTTTGAACTTTTGAAACGAATTCAATTCCTTTCCAAATTCATTTCCCATACTCACCTATATTCCAGACAATAAGGTCCCCAGATTTAAGTCGCGTAAACTTTTTTTTGTCAAATTTTCTAATTGATATGAATTGAAGCGACACAGAAATTTGGCAATCTGAATGAAATGTATTTTTTTTTTCAATAAAGATCTTATTACTGATCCTTCCATCAAAGTGTTGTCTTTTTTCATTTCAGATTAAGAATTGCGAGTTGTTTCGTGAAGAATCTGTTTATTTGAGTCTATAGACGGATAACATAAAGATGTTCTCTCAGATCACGCTGATATCTGTCAAGATTTCTCTGATATTTAATATTTTCATTAATTTTTTTTCACGGGTGAGGTGAGGAATTTTTCAGCTCAGGTTTTTTCCCTTTACCCATTTAATCATACTGCAGACCTGTATGGTTTTTCTGTGGTGCACCAGCCTCAGCTGGGTACCTTTTTGTTTCAATATGTTTTGTATTATTTCAGCTCTCTGAATCAAAAGAATGCATATAACGAAGGGTATGCATATAACGCTTTACAGGGTGTTTCAGAAAAAAGTTGATCTCATCTTTAGGACATATAGAAAACTGAAAAATAAGTGGGGATTTTTCGGTGAAACAATTTCATTGTATTCCGTAATCGGAAGAAACAAAAATTTATATATTTGGTTATTTGCAGATTCATGATGTTCGTTTGGAAGCTTATAGGAACAAACATTAAATAATTTTTCAAGAGCGTCGATTCTGGGATAAAATGTGAAATCTATCGCTGCAGAAATACTCCTACCACCTAAGACAACCCGACAATTGATGTTTTTTTTTCTGGTCCACGTCTCCTATCGCAACAGGAAGCTGCCGTCACAGTTTTCGAAATAACAAGTGAGCAAAGTTCATGAACGGCCTGAGCGTTCGGGTTGACAATAACAAATGGGCATCATCCCAAACGAAGATGATGTATGCGTGTGGTCCGAGGGACGACGTCGACGGTGGGCGTCGCGACGCGTGTGTCGTCGTTCCTCTTTCCCCGCGAAATTCTCGGTTTCGAATTCCGACTTCATAGGCGATTAGTCGCTAAAGTTAGCATGAAGTGAAAAACAACGAAGATATTCCATATGTGCATTTCTCCTAATTAACTACAGTCTGGGAGATAGAGATGGATATGAGGTGTGTGATGCAGTGTTGAATCCAGACAGTTTTCTATGGGGGGGTCTTAGAAAATTTAGTAACCATCACTCGAGGAAAAATTTTTTTGTACAACTGCCATTAAAAGTGAAACTTCTTATGACATCCAACAATGTTAATAGTATATTATTTTTATGAGGAGGAGAAGTGTCACTTTTCATGGCGAGCTTTCATGATAATTGAAAGCGAGCCATGAAAAGTCACTTCTACTCCGAATGAAATATGTTAGTTTATTTTCAAACGTTTTGAAATTCATGACAATCTGAATATCCTTTTTTGGGTTGATTCACATTTAGGTACATGATTCTATCCCACTTACGATCGTTATAATTGAATGAATTTTGGGACATTTGCCTGGTTACGGTTGCCACGCACAATTGATTCTGAGAGATATGAAGTAAAATAATCATTTGCAAGCTGGGTGAGAAGTGGTTAGAGTGAAAATGTCTTCAGAAAATTGAGGTTTGGCCAATGAAGCAGTCTCTTCCCTCGAACCATCGAAGTCAATTGAAAAATATTCTGCAGCATACCTATGATCACTTCGTGAATTGGTGCAATTCGAAAAATGTGACAGTTTACCAGACAATGTGCCTCTAGCATATTTAACTTAATGGCTAGTGGAATAAAATGGAAATCCTCTGCTTTGTGAGACCAATATTCAATGATAAAGTCGCAACTAGCGATCACATATTAAATAGATATTGGTAAATACCTGAAGTTGCGCGTATTTTTTCTAGGGTAACACTTTTTCCTGTCGCCGGCCGGAAAAGTGTTGCATAGCAACACTTCTCCTAAGCGGAGAAAAAGAACTTTAGGATGATCCTGTCGATCGAAAAATGACGTTATTATTGTTCGTTTGATAATAAAATTGATTGTTCACGTGGATGCGTGTTAAAAATATTTTGAACATGAGTTTTGAAAATATTTTTAGCACTCCATTTTCTTATGATGAAATCAGATGAGAAAAATTCAGCAATTGCAAATTTTCATTATTAATATTTAACAATTATTACTTATGAACATTAATAGTAATCGTAAAACTGGAACAATTACTAACATTAATGCCCTGTGACGTTAAGGAGCTTCGCAACACATTATTAGAATCCTCAGCACCATCAGTACTTGTAGAAACCGGAAGTACAATATTGGATGATGATGATCCAAAATCTGTTGAGGTTGGAAGAATTTTTTCAGTAATGATATTCATATGAAATGGAATGATCAACAAAGCCCTCGGTGACCATCGTAGACTTTCATCCACCATGTTTTTTGTATTCGTAATATTTGCTCCTGATTCTGCTAGCAATGAAGCGGAGGATCTTCGAAAACAGTGTCCTGTATATTGCTATGGTTCTGGCAGTTTGAGGAATTCGGCAACAATAGATGGAATTTTCCCAAATGTATTGATACCATTTGGATTGACGGTGCATTTATTATTCATGTATTTTAGGAAAAAAACGACGATGTTCGATGACAAAAAGACACAGTGCAAAGTACTTATGAAAGTAGTCTACATATTTCCCAATAATACTGAAAGAACGACTGTCTTTCGTTTTTGTAGTTGTAAGTTGTATAACCAATGATTTATTTGTTATTTCGATGTCTTCCACTGATAAATTACTCATTCTTCACGCCCGACATGCACCAAATATTCCGAAAATAGTTACAACCTCAACCATCAAGTATTTCTCATCTGGTGCCTCCTTTAAATAAACTTTTCAACATGTCACGAAGTGAGAATTTTCGATTTTTTGGACGATATCCTCAAAAAATTCACTAACATTCACACCATTCTTAACAAGGGCGTTTGACTTTATCATTGAAAATTTGCTCCACAAAGTTGATGAACTCCATATTTTTGATTTTTCTTCTAAGTATACCAGGAAAACAATTTCACTGAATTTCCCTTCTACATTTTTCAATTTACGCCAGGCTAGGAAATTGTTATATGCAATATCGTACTGCTGAACAGATTTTTTAGGTAGGAGTTCCTTCTTGCAGACTCTTCAATATCCAGAGGAACAACCAAATCGTCACTTTTGTTAATAATTGGACTCTCGCAATCACAACAATAATTGGACTTATAAACAGCAGTTAAAAACCCAAGACGAAAATTGGACAGGAACGAAATTCAAATGACAGCGTCTTTTCTCATTTGTTAGTAATCATAACGTTGGCAACGTTTGCCATTCACGACAACCTTTCGATTATTTGAATATCAAAATGCATTTTGACGTTTATTGTCATTGCAAATTCGCCCATTTCATTCTCAAAATAGGTAGCAGTTTGTAAAAAAAAACATTGTATGGTATTCGAGTTAAAAGTGACTTTATTTTGTTCGTGAAATTGTTCAATTCGCACCGCAATTTCAAAAACTTTTTCACTCACAAAATAAAACGTCACTTCTAACACTCTTATCATAAATAACTATTGAATAAGAAATCAATTTCATAAAGCCATAATAGGATCTACGTTGAATCATTAATGAAAAATAATAATAAATGTGGCTCCGAAAATAAAAGCAATGTCCTTAAATTCATATTATCTGGATATTTAGGAAAAATGATTATTCTCGAGATTACACTTTGAATTTCTATGTCTTATTGGAAAAAAAATGAAAACAAATTGAAAATTATTTATAGATGGAAATATGTAATATAAAAATCGTCACTATTTTTTTCTGGAAAGAATATAATTCGAAATGTGATCGCATAAATTGTAATTCCGAATTTCTCAGGAAATATTAATTGTAGGACACTGGTGTTATTTCCACATCTATACTTTATACAAATATTATAAATGTGAATGTCCGTGTGTTTGTATTATAAAACAAAAAAGGTAATCTGATTGGACTGTAAATATGGCTCACTCTTTTTTGAATCCAAAAGGTAGATATATTCTGTTGCAGACTTTCATTGCTCCCCAATGAATCTGTGCAATAACATATTTACGAGCATTTCCACTCTATAAAATTTTTTCAATTGAGTTTGTTCCAGAGACTGGTATTGGAAACAAAAAAAGTTTCGAAATATGCAATTTATTCGCCTATTCAAACTGCGCTGGAGATTGGAGTTGAACAATTAATTCAAATCCTGTATGGCCATAGGATATTAGAGTTCGTAAACACTAACTATAATTGATCTCGCAGCCTAAATACAGATATACGACTTCTAGATCAAGATTAACGGTTATCCCCTTGTCCTCAAGAGAACGAGCAGTCTCCTTTCTGCCTTTATATCCTATCCATTACAATGTACAGAAAAGCTCAATTCATTATACGAAGGAATTTTGTAGATTTCGAGTGGAATGTTGGCTATAGAGCAAAACACAACTCTATGCGACACCGCCGGCGTTAGCTGGAACTAAGCCCGAAACGAGTATCGTTTTGACAGTTAGTTTATTTGTTTATTTTTACGTTTTTATTGCGATAAAAAGATATGCCTAAGGAAAAAACCGTGAAAAACACTAATTGTTGTGTTTATGGATGTAAGTCTAAAAAATCTAGGAATCCTGGAGCCCATTTTCGTGGTGAAAATCAAAATGTTTACTTTACCAATAAACTAGAAATCGTAGAGGAAATAAAAGACGCAAATCGTGGGAGCATGTTTCGATAATGGAAAAACTTGTATCTAAACATATTAGAGTATGCTTACAGCATTTCCGACCAGAAGATTGTGAAATGAAAACAAGCAAGAGTGGAAACTGATGTCAATTGAAAACAATGCTTCATATGTTTTGAATTATTTCAGAAACTCTCACTATGAAAACATTTCTGTTACTGGAGACGAAAGCTGTACCTTCACTAAACCTACCACAGAAAGCAGTTCAAGTCAAGTCATTTTAAATTTTTGTTCATATCGTTCTTTGTACAAAATTTTCATTCTTATCAAAATGAATTACTTTGAGTGATATCATTTGTATCGCATGGGAAAGTCAGCGATGAAACCTGCAGGCTATGTGGATCAGAGAAGGAAACGGCTGAACACATTGTATGCAAGTGTCCAGAACTGGCGGAACTAAAACCATTCACATGGGGAAGTCGGTTCTGGATCCACATGAAATAACCGCCAAGGCTCCTAAGGAGGTCGCTGGGTTCATCAACACCATTGATGGCCTCCTTGGATTTAAATGAACGAGTTGGGTAAAGAACAAAAGATCCTTGCGGTCGAAGTTCCCGAAAGGCTGAACGAAGCCACAACGACCCCTGTTCATTATAATAATAATAATAATAATAATACTTTGAGTCTACTTGATATTTTTGAATATATATAAGTTTCAACAATTCAAGAAGCCTAGTTGATAGTGCTGAATTCAATCCATATGATAATGTGCAATGAAACTAGGGACCTTGTGAGTTTAAGTGATTCTATCGATGGTTGCAAAATTGAACTTATGTTCAGCAGTGATCAAATCTACATGTTGAATTTCCAATAAATTCCGAGAATTGGCAATTTTAAACAATATATCATACATATATGTATCAATTTAATATTAATATTAAAAAATAGCTTGATAACATTGACGTTCATTTAGCAATAGAAAAGGTGCAAATCAATCGATAGATGAGTTGAATTATTTTATTTTATTATAACTGCAGACTGAGACACAAGTGAGATGCAATAAAGGAATAATACATTAAAATCTAGCAAAATGAATTCTTCAACATGATTAATCAAGGATCACGTCATGTTCTGCATACATACTGATGAATGTCCATTTTTTATTAAAAATTTATCACCCATTTTCTATTCATAGATCTTTCCCTTCCTAAAAGAAAAAAAAATTAGTAGCTTCTATTAAATGAATATATTTTTC